>JBBKCR010001260.1:0-13234 GCA_037577295.1 Ladigesia roloffi | reverse complement strand
ACCAGCAGCTGAAACAACATTTGACAGTGCAGGCACCTCAACCATGGCTTGGTTCCTCAGGTAAAATATCAGGATTTACTGTTTAAATGGAAAATTATGTAATGTGATCATTGTATAAAACAATAAACATATATAATCATTCATATTTCTTTAAATGGTGGCAAAGAGCATGTGAGAAAAATTACCGAAAGTGGCCTGCCCATATGCATTCATCACCGGCACTGATCCAAATGTCTTCTTTAGTCGGTTCAACACATTACTGTTCCTATTTTCATTATAATGATGAATTATATTCCTCATTTGAAAAAGATGTGTTGATGGCCTTGTCATGTTCATGAAGTAGTTGTTTTTCTTCATCTTAGCAAACAGTTGTTCTGCAACCTGACTATTCACTTCTCCAGTTAGCTGAGGCACCAATGTCACTTTCCTCAGGACATCTCAATTGTCTTTATTATTGCTTTCATGAAATCGATCATAAATTGCATAATGAAGAGAAGAACCTGTTATGGGCTGCCCATCTGCATCTGGCGTAGTTTAGTCTCCAGCCATGGTAGGGACACTTTCAGCTCTCCATGTGTGGCCAGTGCTATGTTACCTTGAGTAGGTTCTGCTAAACATCCTTCAAATGGAGAGAAAGGTAGATTTTCTGGCACCCTGAGATTTGTGTGTGTTGCAAGACCCCGAGCAAAATCATAAATTGCAACATTTGGCATGTGTTTCCAGGACAACAGCAAATCAGCAAAGTCTCGAGGGATCTCAGCTCAAAGATTACATTTTAGGCTATAAACAATCCCACATGGACACATGATCACAGCCCATCCTCCTGACAAAAAAAAGTAATTCAGGTTCTTACATTTTCACCATACACAGCAAAATCTCATCGCATATTATGTACAACCTAATACAGTAGTTTCTCCATTAAATATTATGATTACCAGAGGCAGCAATATGAAATATTTTGTCATATGTTTGCCTTGACTTCATTTCATTAACCAGTCTAAGAAGCAGGCCATGGCGAGATCCAGAGGAATCCAAACCATGGCTACCTATTAAAGGTAAATAAGCAACATTTGTAAGTATTTACTAAAATATATAAGCAGTCTAAAATAGTCACAAACCTTCTGTTTGAAAAGTTCATCCCTAAATCTGCCTTCTGACACAGAAATGTCAGCAGCCTCTGACAAAGACTTTGGAGCATGAACGTTTTCAAATTCAGTGTTAAGCACAAGACTTTAATGGCAAGTCTTCCTGCCTATCCAAGGAGCCCAGAGGTGAAAACTTGGTGGTACTGCAAACGGATTATTTCCTCCACCTAAAAAATAAGTATGTGCTATAAACTAGCCAACAAAATATACTGTACTTGCAACAAATCCTCGACCGATCATCTCCTTTGACAATGCCTCCCAAAACGTTTCCATATTGACCTCTCCTTTAAAGTTTGCTGGTAGCTTTTCAAGACCACTTACTATCATAGGGTGGATGGTTTATTGCAGGAGTTTAACAATAACCAATGTGAATTAATGTATCAGTTATATTAACAAACAGCTAAACTGTAATAAATGTACCTGATAATTTAAAAACACACTTTTTATGCAAATCCATGATTACCACAGGAGGATGGTCACAACAAGCAACACAGGAGTACTTGTAATCATGGTTTGCTAAGGCCTCAAAATGTAGATAGGCATGCAGGATTGTGTTTGATGGTGGAAACTGCACACCGGTTGTGAGTTGCAAAAATTCCACAGCTCTGCTCCCAGCAGTATGGACCTAAAACAAGACATTTGACATTTCCTCACTCTGTAACTGTCATATTTCATACAAGATGTACTCAATACATATTTAATGACATTAAGAATCATTTGTGTACTGTAAAAAAATGAATCTATGATTAAATGTTAAAATTTGTCAAATTCAAAGCCACTATTAAAGTTGGGTACAGAGTTTTGTTATAACCAATACTGTTAAGGTCACCTGGAGGAGATTTCTTAGGGTCAGGCACAATGCCAGGTCTAGAATGATGTAATCATTGAAGTTGTGGAGGTGGTCGTTCCACTCTTGGTAACGATAAAACATTCCACACTCAGGGCACTGCTTGCAGTATGTAGCAACACCTAGAATGTAAGATGTTATTATTTAGGATTATTTTAGTGGGAATGAAGCTATACAAGGCATGTGACTTCAATACTTACCATCAATAATGCGCCAGTTAGTGAGTATTTTTGCCTTTTGTGTTATAAGCATAGGAACTCTTCCTGTGGTTGGTTTAATTGTTACACTGGCCAGTGGTGTTGGTACTCCCAGGCTGGGTGGAAAATTTTCTGTAATTCTGTGTGGTGGTGGTAATGGCATTTCCAGGCTTGGACAACAGGTTTCTGTAACTCTTGATGGTGGTGGTGTTTCCAGGCTTTGAGGAATGGCTTCTGGAGCTCTAGCTGCTGCTGATAATGGTATTTCTAGGATTGGTGGAATTGGCCCTGTAGTCTGAGTTAGTTGTGCCACTTCCTGGATTATAGACCGAGCTCCAGTGTCTAAGAAATCAAAGTGTTTGCAAACACACAAATGGTTTTCAAAGTCACTTCTCCATAATACTGTTATCTTACAGTGGGGACAGTGAAAATGAAGTAATGGCCTAATCCACATCTGTGGATTGTGAAACCTACAAGAAATAACATAACATATTCTATACAGTAATGCTCTGTAAAACACCAGTGTTCTAATAACATGTTCAAATGTGCATATATTGAACAACACATCTTAACAGCGCTTGACTCACCTTCATGTACAAAAGCCTTGTTCAAATGAGTTTTGACATTAAGTTTTGATTTTTCCTGTCTTGTAGGCTTAAACACAGTGGCACTGCAAAAAGGGCAGTGGAACCAGTCACATTTTGTGCATTGTTTCAGTTGTGGAATGCACTGCCCTTTCTGAATCGTGATGTGTTTCTAAAATAAAGACAAAAGGCAAAATGCTAAACTGCAATTCTTTCTTTACAACATAAACAATATACTTTCATAGCCATTTAGTGGTAAACAATTACCAAATGTTGATGGCCCGTACATAATTCAAATTATATTTAATTTTACATGCTTCCATATTAGCCCGCGAGATAAACCATTAAAAACGGTTGTCAAAAGTTTGCTGATTCAGAAACTAGTATCACTAACATGAATGAATCATAACATAGTTTGTATGTCGAAAATTTTTTAAGGTTTTTAAACTGCACAATTTGATATTAGCAATCTAAAACGTAACATAAGACTGACACTTACCGTACAATCCTCCGCCATTGTTTACACTGGTTTGTCCCCGCCCATAAACTTCCTGAAACTGCTGGCCAGGAATTGATGGCCTAGGACTGCGGTGATGTATGGTGTTGCGGTGCTGCAATTGGATGGTATTGGTATTCAGGCTGTATCCACAAACCTATGGTTAAAGTGAGCCAGGCCTCAGCCAGAAACAGTCTTGCAGCCATTTTGGGTTTCGCTTACAGCCATACTACTCTTAGAACGCCCGATCTCGTCTGATCTCAGAAGCTAAGCAGGGTCGGGCCTGTTTAGTACTTGGATGGGAGAACGCCTGGGAAAACCTGGTGCTGTAAGCTATTCCATCACACATTTTTTCACTCACGTCTTCACCAATTTCTATGTTTTCATTTGTTTGTTTTGTTTCCCACCCCGCTTCAGGCACCCAACCCACCAGTATTCTATGGAGGGCTAGAAATGCCAAAATTAAATATATAAATATGGCAGTAGTTAAATCATTAAATGTGTCATTAATTGCTTAAAATGGGGAAATGCCAATAGATAATTACTTAAATGTGTAATTTTTATTTCCAATTTTTAAAAATTAAAGCAACAATTAATTAATTTGGTTTTTATTTCACGTTTTAAATAATTAATGACACATTTAATTAATTATGTTTTTAATTCACATTTTAAGTAATTAATGACACATTTAATTAATTATGATTTTATTTCACATTTTAAATCCTTATTGACACATTTAATTAATTATTTTATTTTCGCAGCTTTCTGCACATCATGCATTCAGTAAAACTGTCAGTGTGGCCCATCAAAGTTTTTATCTGCTCAAACGATTGCCCTGGTCTGGTGCTAAGAAAGGGAATTAAATTCATGAGGCAAACCAGGGTTTTTTCATCTCATTCAGAAGAAGATTTTGCTCCTCTAGTGTTTGTCAACTTCTAGAAAGTATTTAGGCATATCTACGCCGCTGAATTTGGCTTCTTATTCGCAACTCCTGATCCATCTGGCTTCTTATTCAGGGCGTTGATGAATGTTCATGGGAGAGTAAGCTGTGCAGCATTCAGTCCTCACGTCTTGTAAATAAATTAAAACAAGTAATGCGTGTGGTTGTCTATATTTCTTTGTTTAACCAATTCTTTTAAAACTTAAACACATTTATGATATGTTTAATTCCTAGGACACAGCAGGTATTCTACTATATTTTGCAGATTCATTCGAATAAGAAGCCAGGAATCCTAGATCATTCTGGAGGTTTAAACCTCTTTGGGACAGGCAAATATCAACTTCCCACTAAACAGACATCCCAGTATGAAGAATTCGTCTGGCCCAAACTGATTTAAACCTTGTAATATCAAATGGAAACGGCCTGAGCTGTGATCAAGCATTTGAGTGGCTCGGAGTGTGACAGGAAATTGATTCATATGCCCAAAGGTACATTTTTCAAGCATTTGAGTGGCTTAGAGCGCCTAAAGTGTCCGTTTACGAAACAAAGCTGAATTTGGCTCCTTATTCCTTATTTTTTCTATTCACCTTAAAAACTGCTTTCCAGATTGCGATATCACCATTTCGCCTGTAGGCGGAAAACTTTACTTAGGTTTACATTCCGAAGTGTGTTGCCTTTTTAGAAGGATTGTTTCAGAAATGCGTGTAAAGTAATAAAGTGTTATTATTTACATGGCAATGGTCTGGTTTCACTCATATACTTGACCTATTCTGCAAATTTAAATCCCAGGAACCTTGCTCATAAAACATAAACAGCAAATTTCAAGCAGGAAAATGCCTTTAACGCTTTGGTCCACTGAAATCTAAGAATTTAGCATGAAATATATGCCAATGTGCATATGAGCAAAGTTCACATGTGAATTTAACAGTGAACAATATTTTGGTACAAACATGTAACAAGTGACACTGGATCTAAACATTCTGTTTTTATCTGAACAAGTGAGTTTTCAGTGGACCAAAGCATTTAAAGCATTTAAAGCATCTTTATGAGCCAGGTTCCTAGCATTTAAATTAGCAGAATAAGTCAAGAATTTTAATGAAAAGAGGTCACTGACACGTAATGCATTTCTGAAACAATCATTTAAAAAAAAAAGCAACACAATCCCCCCCTAGGAGAAATGGAGATATTGCAGCCTGGTGGGCAGTGTTTAAGGTGGAATTATATTTTCGAATAAGAAGCTGCGAATAGAGCTAACTTCAGCTTCATGTGTAAGAGTGCACCCCGAGTTATGAGACCATGTGTTGTAACGGCCCACGTAGTAAAGTTTTTATGGTTTAAAACCGTCTCGGCTGATAATTACAGTTAATGTGTCAGCTCGGGCTGGGCTGGACACAATGTGCACAGGCTCATGTAGAGTTTCATTTTTGGGCCTGATCTACATTTTAGTCTAAACAACTTTGGGCTAGGCAAACTGGAATTGTTCTGGCTAAAAAAAACTCAAACAGATCCACCCCAGAGACAAGGCGTGCCAAGCCGTGCCCACCCGGCGAAATGCTGTCTGCACTGTGCCGCTGCTCACACAATTCACTTTGCCACGTATTCTGCAGCACTGCTTGGAAATTTTGACCATATACTTGAATTACAATGGCGCATAACTAAAGGGATGAGCGAGTGTTGAAGCGATTGAAAAAGGTGCTAAAGCTAAGCTAGGCTAACCTTAGCAATGTCCAAAATTATTCTTAGTTCCAAACTTCAAAAGTATACTAACTCCACTAAAGTCCCAAAAATATTCTAAGTCCCCAAGGCCCTAAAAATATTGTAAGTCCCAAGAATCAGGAGCCAGACAGGTGCGAAGTGCTGGTTTATTCAGAGATCTTCAGCTATGGCCCGGTGCTGCTCTTCTTCCGAGCTACGCGGGCAATGACACCAGTTTTTATACATATTCATCATTCATTATGCATTATTTCAATCCATCCCATACAGGTTTTCTTACCATTGAAGAGTGTTGGGTGTTACATTGCTTAATTTGTTTAGTACCACCTGATCGTTAGGCCCAATGAAGGCCGAACTTCTTATCGTCATTGCTACGTAAATCCTGTAGAATACGTGGGGCGTTATCTTCACCTGTTTGTTTATTCCTCCCTGGTTATCTCTGTCCAATCATTACAGGTTAAGTCATCTTCTGATTTATATTTCAGGGCACAACTACAGTGCCTTCCTGACCAATTGAATTATCTCTACTTTACCAAATGTCATTGTAATCCCCTCCTTAATGTTGTCCTGGGCATGCGCCTTTTCTGATTTATGGCCTTTCTAGTCATTTTTGGGGCTTTCCTTACTGTCCAAGGCCGCGCATCTCTACTTATGCCTGACAGTTCATCTAAAGTTCAGCTGCGTCCCTCAAAGTTAACTTAAGTTCACTGCACTTGGACGGGGGAGACGCCCCTCCTCTGTGTTTCGTAGAGAGACTCACAGCCATACTACTCTGAGAACGGGCCTGCTGATTAATGGAGGGTTTTGTTCAGTAAGACAACTGGACTATAAAGTTGTGGTTGTTTCCTTTTTGCACTTGCCTGCATACCTGGCATATGAGGCCATTGTGGACCAGCTGAAAAGGTGGGGAGCGTTCAAATGCAGCCGATCCGGAGACGATTTTATCTGGATATTACTGATGGGACAAGGTATGTAAGGGTTCGCTTCCCAAAGGGGGTCTCCTCCCTGCCGTATAGCACGAGATTCGACACTGCGGAGGGACCGCAGTTTTTCAGGGTTGTGCACAATGGACAGGTAAAGACATGCAGGTTGTGCATGCAAGGAGGACACCTGATGGCAGACTGCCCGAAGTATGTGTGTAGGTAGTGCTGGGAGCAGGGGCACTATGCGAGGGGCTGCAAAGCGGCAAAGTGTCCCGACTGCCACAGGGCACTCATCAGGACGTGGGAGACCAAGAACGTGGCTCGGAGGGAGGTGTCGTGAATTGCGACGTTATGGAGATCGAGGAAGGAGAACTGGTGGACGAGGTTTGGAGCCAGGATGGGGCCAAGTATTAAGAGATTGAGGTGAGAGGAGACGCGGAGGAGGTGATACAGGAGGAATCGAGGGGAGTGGATGTGGTGGATTACTGCAATGCGGAAGGACAGGTGGTGGACACTGAAGGGGGACAGGACGAGGAGGAATTGGAGACTGAGACAGCTGAGGTTGGGGTGAGTGCCCGAGACCAAAGTTTTGTGAATAAGGTCTGCTTAAGCCTGGCGCAGAGGAAGGGGGGTAGGGGGGAAAGAAAGGTGGTGATACTTGACATTCGGTCTGTTGTGAAGAAGCAAAGTGACCGGAGAGAGACGGTTGCCGGACATAGGCTGTGTATTACAGCAGGTAGATTTGATGGGTTATTGGAAGTCTTGCTGAAATTGGTTTGGGATTGTAAATATATTGTGACGATTTCATGTTCTGGGTTTTGCATGTACTGTTTGTTGCTTATGTTGTCTGTTCAATATTTTTGCTTCTGTTACACAATGAGCCTAGCTGTTGCATCAATTAATGCTAGGGGCTTGTGTCTTGAGTAAGTTTCAATTGGTTTTGGTGATTGTGTGGGATGCAGATTTGGTCTGTCTACAGGAAACAAATTGGGATGAGGGTATGGTTGATAAATGTAGAGAGGTATGGGATGGGGAAATGTATTTCAATAATGGTGTTGGTGTGAGGGGATGTGGGGTGGCGATTTTGTGCAGAAGGGGTGTTTGTGAGGGGGTACGAGAGGTGTTTAATGATGGTGCTGGGAAGAGTATTGCAGCGGAAGTGCTGCATGGGGAGGTGTCTTTTGTTCTATGTAATATTCATGCACCGAATGATTACAAGGGGAAGGTTGAATTTTTATGGGCTTGAGGGCATTTTTGGGGGGCTTGGGGAATATTGTGTTGATGGGGGACTTTAATGTGGCTTTGACGAGACTGGATGTGGGTGAAGGGATGTTTTTTAAACCTGATTGGGGGAGGGGTGAATTGGCTGATGAGGGATTTTTGTTTATTAGATATGTGGAGGGACAGACAAAGAGATGAAAGAGTTTATTCTCGGAGGCAATGTGTTCAGGGGTACTTAAAGCAGAGTAAAATAGATTTGTTTCTTTACTCTAAGGGGTTAGAACAGATGGTGAGGGATGTTTTTTATCGTGTGGCAGGGTCCAGTGATCATGATGTTCTTTTTGTTAACCTATAACTGTGTGCGACTGAAAGGAGTCCGGGGTTGTGGGCACTGAATGAGGGCATATTGGGTGATCCGGGATATTGTGAACAACTGGGGGATTATGGGGGATAGGCTTTATAGGGAGGATGTTTGTGTGTGGTGGGATAATTTGAAGTATGATATTAAGCGGTTGTCAATTGAATATGGGAGGCGGATTCTGAAGTTTACTAAGCAACATGACCTCAGGGTGCGGAGTGAGTTGAAGACTGAGCTCAGTAGACTAAATGTGGGGGAATGTGGTGGTGATGTGATTCGGGTGACAGCTTTGGAAGATGAGTGGAGGTTGGTTGAGGAGGAAAATTATATGGGTGATATGGTCAGAAGTAGGGCTCAGTAAATGGTGGAAGGGGAGAGATGTACAAAGTTTTTCTATGGGTTAGAAAAGACTAGACAACGAGCAGGGGTGATTGGGGAGGTACTGGGTAGTGATTGGGCTGTAGTGAGTGGGACGTTGGGTGTGCTACAGGAGGTGAAGAGATTTTATGCAGACTTGTACACCAGTAGGGCTGCAAATGAAAGGGAATTGGGCTACATGTTGGGGTTTGTGAAAACTAAGGTTTTGAATAGTAGCAGAGACATGTGTGATGGGGAGATCTCCTTGGAGGAAATAAAGTGTGCCATTGGACAATTGTTAGATTGTCCGATTTGGGAGAGTCTCACATGAGCTGGATAGGACACAAGTGAATTAACAGTGCACCTGTACTAGTCGTGAATGAAATCAGCATGATTGCACTCGAGTAAATTTTTTATGCCCTTTATGAAAATTTAAAAAAAGAGTAAACAATGTTTAAAACACTCGTGCTTTCAAAAAGCTGTCTCCTTGTTCTGGCCGGTGTAATCAGTTATAAATAGGCTTGTTGTAAGTTGAGTGGTCGCTTACGGCCATACCACCCTGAGAACGCCCGATCTCGTCTGATCTCGGAAGCTAAGCAGGGTCGGGCCTGGTTAGTACTTGGATGGGAGACCACCTGGGAATACCAGGTGCTGTAAGCTTTTCAGTCCTGCCTCTCATTTACAGCTCCACTCTCATCTTTCGCCCTCTGGTCGTCTGGAGAGTGTTTGGTGCATGTGGTTGGGAGAGACACGCTCTCCAGTGTGTGTTTGTTTCGTTTTTTTTTTTGGTTTCTTTTGTTTTTTTCGGTCGGTTGGGGCTCTCCGTGGGGCTCTCCCCGGCAGTTTCCTCTGCTCGGGGGGAGTCTGTTTTTGCGTGAGACGATGGCGGGTGCTGCAGAGGAGGAGAACAATGGAGGCCGCACGGCTGACCCGGGAAAGTGTTACTTCAAAGAGAACACGGTTGTTTTGAGCACTGGTCGGCTGAAACCGACAACGGAGATGGATGTTTTAAAGGCTGTGACGTGCAAAATTGGTCCTGGAAAGCTGCTGGCTTTAAGACCGAGAACGGAAGATGAATTTGAACTGACTTTGTTGGATAAATCGGCGTATCTGCCGGATGAAGCTATTGTGGAGCGACTGAGAGGCTGGGATGTCTGGCTGTTCCAGCCGCTGCGGAGGTGTTCCTACCCGGGTACGGACATTGCAGACGGCACGCGTTTCGCGAAGGTCCGCTTCCCGAAGGACGTCTACTCGCTGCCGTATAACACGCGGTTTGAGACGGCGGAGGGCCCACAGTTTTTTCGGGTGGTGCACACCGGTCAGGTGAAAACTTGCCGGTTGTGCATGAGCCCGGGACACCTGATGGCGGATTGCCCGAAGTACGTGTGTCGGGAGTGCCTGGAACAGGGGCATTACGCTCGGGACTGTAAAGCTGTTAGGTGCCCCGACTGCTGGTCAGCTACGACTGCGTGGACGAGGGTGAGGAGGCCGGTGCTTCGGTTGGGGACGGAGAGCTTTTATCCGTCTCTCAACTTGTGGAGGCGGACCCCGATTTGGAGCCGTGCGCCAGAGCGGTGGACGAGGCGGAATTCGTCGCGGTGGACGGGGGCGCGGTGGACGGGGGCCCGGTAGGCCCTTCTCGGACTGATTCTGTGGAGTCGTTTGTTGTGGACGGTGATGTGATGGCCGACGTGGGACATGTTTTGGATGATGGACTGGACATTGAGGACGAGGAGCAGGGGACGGACGTGAGTGGGGTGAGTGATGCCACTTCGACTTTGAAGGACTTGGGTGGGAGGGGGAAGAGGAAGGTGGACCTGCCTGACATTAGATCAGTAATTAAGAAACAGCGTGACAGGCGAGTGGCTGATGCTGGGAGACGTTGGGCTGTAACTGGGGGCAGATTTTCTGGGTTGACGGAGGAACTGTTAGAGTGATGTGGGTGAGTGGGGTTTTGTTTCTGTGTTTTTGTTTTTTGGTTTCATTTTTCTGTTTGAGGGGTGTAGTGTTTTCTGTGTTTTTTTTCGGGGGTTTTGTCATGTGTTTCTTTCTTTTTCACAATGAGTTTGTCAGTCGCGTCAGTCAATGCATGGGGTTTGTGTGATTTGGGGAAATTTCAGTTAGTTTTGCTGTCGGTGAGGGGGGCTGATTTTGTGTGTTTGCAAGAGACCAACTGGAATGAGGGGATTTATGACCGGGTCAGAGGGGTGTGGGATGGTGAATGTATTTTTAATAATGGTGTGGGGGTGAGGGGTGGTGGGGTTGCGATTTTGTGCAGGAGGGGGGTCTAAGATGAGGTACGGGAGGTATATAGCAATGGGGTCGGGAAGGGTATTGCGGTGGAGGTGAGCACTGGGGGTTTGAATTTTGTGTTATGTAATATTCATGCTCCTAATGAAAGCTCTGCCAAGGTTGATTTCTTTGAATGTTTGGGGGTTTTTTGGGGTGGATTGGGACACGTGTTTTTGGTGGGGGATTTTAATGTGGCGTTGACGCCACTGGATGTGGGTACGGGTATGGGGTTTAAACCAGATAGCGGGAGGGGGTTTTGGTGCGACTCATGCGGGACTTAGGGTTGGTAGATGTGTGGAGGGACAGGCACGAGATTGACAGGGTTTTTTCCCGCAGACAGTGTGTTCAGGGCCATTTAAAACAGAGCAGACTGGACCTTTTTCTTTGTACTGCTGGGTTGGAACGCCGGGTTAGGAATGTGGGTTATAGGGTGGTGGGTTTTAGTGACCACGATGTTCTGTTTGTTTTGTTTGATTTGTGTGAGGTGGAAAGGGGTCCGGGTTTGTGGGCACTAAATTGGGGGTTATTGTGTGATCCGGGGTATTTGGTGTACGTTGGGGATTTATTTAGGTGGAGTAGGGGTGATGCACTCTATGGGGATGATGTCTGTGTTCGGTGGGACAATTTTAAATATGACGTTAAAATGTTGTCTGTGGAATGCGGGATGCGTCTTCGTAGGCATGCGAGGCGCCATGAGTTTGTGGTGAGGAGGGATTTGATGGATGAGCTGGAGAGGATTAATTGTGGGGATGGTGGGGGGGATGTGGTCAGGGTGAAGGCGCTGGAGGATGAACTATGTCTCATTGAAGAGGAGAATTACAGGGGTGATTTTATCAGGAGTAGGGCCCAGTGCATGGTGGAGGGTTAGAGGTGCACGAAGTTTTTTTATGGTTTGGAGAAAACGAGGCAGAGGGCGGGGATGATTGGGGAGGTGTTGGGCAGGGACGGGTCTGTGGTGGTGTGGGGAGCGCGGGTGTGTTGAAAGTGGTGGTGCGTTTCTATGCGGAACTCTACAGGAGTGAAGGGGTTGATCTGCGGAAATTGGATTATGTGCTGGGGTTGGTGGACGCTAGGGTCTGGAACAGCGGGAGGGCCATGTGTGACGAGGCTATTTCCCTGGGGGAGATCTCGCAGGCGATAGGCCAGCTGTCGGTGGGGAAAAGCCCGAGTTTGGACGGACTCACGATTGAGTTTTATAAAGTCTTTTCGGCTACGGTGGTTCCGATCCTGGGCCGATTATTTGCGAAGGTGTTTGCTAGAGGAGAACTAAGTGCGTCAATGAAAATGGGTGTGATTAAGCTGGTCTAGAAGAAGGGAGGGGACAGGAGGGACCTGAAGAATTACAGGCCATTGACGATGCTGAATGCGGATTTTAAAATCCTAGCGAAAGTCCTGGCCAACAGGCTGAAAAAGGTTCTCCTGGAGGTCTTACGTACGAACCAGGCGTATGCGGTGGAGGGGCGGGATGTGCTGGACAATGTCTTTTGTGTGCTGGACGCCCTGTCCTACATGAAGGATTGTGGGAAGGGGGGGTTTTTGGTGAGTGTGGACCTAGAAAAGGCTTTCGATATGGTTGAGCACGTTTTTATGCACAGGGTTTTGGAGGTTTTTGGTTTCGGTGAGGGTTTTAGATGGTGGGTCCGTATTTTATATTTTGGGGTTTTGTCGTGTGTTAAATGTAATGGGTTTTTATTGGATTTTTTTATGCCTACTAGGTCCATTAGGCAAGGTTGCCCTTTGTCGGCGATTTTATTCTCCGTGGTGGCGGAGCCCTTGGGGTTGATGGTGAAGGCGGAGTCACGGGTTCGGGGTATCCAGTTGGAGGGTGGGGTGTTTATGGACGCGATGTTTTAGTATGCGGACGACACGACTATTTTGGTTGAGGACGAGGGAAGCGTGCTGAGGGCAATGGAGTTGCTGCAGGATGACTGTGAGGCTTCAGGGGCGAGGGTTAATTTAAGCTCTAGGGGGTTCAGGGGATCTCCAGGGGAGCATAACGCTGCAACGGGTTGATAGAATGATTATATTTGGGTTATGGATGGGTTCGGATGGGGAGGGCGCGATGCGTGCCACGTAGAGCTGAACGATTCACGACTCATCCGGGTTAATCACCCGGATCCATTAAATGACTCACGAATCACGAATCTGAGGTCTCGATTGA
>JBBKCR010001242.1:0-13236 GCA_037577295.1 Ladigesia roloffi | reverse complement strand
GTGTGTGTGTGTGTGTGTGTGTGTGTGTGTGTGTGTGTGTGTGTGTGTGTGTGTGTGTGTGTGTGTGTTCGGGACTGGGGCGGGACACATAGCCAGTGATGATGATTGGTGTATCTGTACATGTGGTGTAACCTTGAAATGCGATGATTGGCTTAGATTTGTAATTTTCTGAACAGCCAAATATTTAAGTATAATTTTTACACGCACGCGCTGACACACACACGCAGACACACGCACGTAACCCCCCACTACGCCGCCCCGTTCGCATATATGTCCCCCTAAAACACACTGACCCCCCCTCGTCCCCCCTGGTAATTTTAGTCTAGAACCACCACTGTCCAGGAGTCACAGCGATGGCAAGTCCAAGTTTAAGCTCTTCTTTTCCCTCGCTGAGGTGAAAGGCAAAAATGTTTATGTGAAGTGCAGCTTCTGCCCTGAAGAAAAGCATCTCTCTGCATCGGGGATTAGAGTACAATGTTTTATATTTAGTTTATATTAAATATGATTTATTTTTTAAGTAACGCAACAATTACTTTGCCTGGTAATGAGTTACTTTTATAATGATGCAACTCAGTTACTAACGCAGTTACTTTTTGTGAAAAGTAAGTATTAACTATAACTAAAAACTTTTTTAAAGTTACTTGCCCAACACTGTTTGTCATTTTAGGAGAGCTGAAAAGAGCTGCTTTTTTTCCCTGCTTTTTTGCACCCAATAAGTCTTTGGCATTGGTCTGCCCTGTTGTTTAGTGTTCAGTGGTTGCCAAAATAATTATTACGATAACAAAATGTCAACTATAGTATTCACAACTATCTACTTTAATGATAAGAAACGAGGAACAAACTTAAGAATGCTGTAAATAAGTTGTTATTTAAATAATTTTATGTACAAATGTAAACAGTTTATATTACCAGCAAAAAAATACTACGAGGAACAGGTTGCTGAGCTTCCCTGTAAGTAACTTTGGTGCATCTATCCAATCACAGTCCAGATTTTCCGCAGTGAGACACGCCCCCCAGAAAGCGTCCGTAAAGCCCCAGTGAAGCTGGGATTCATGGAGGTTTAATGCACTGTTCTGCCGGGATTCTGAACTAGCTAGTCATGAAGTTGAACTCGATCTAAAAGCAATATAAACATGACATATTTTAGCTTTTAATTTCTGATGTATTAAAGGAAGAAGAGATTCCCTTGTAATCTTAGAGCAGCCGCCACTGGTCTAGAAATATTGCGGTGAGCTACAAGAAACTAAGCACCCTAGAGGTATAATTAGGATAGGGAAAAAAATGGATACTGATATTACTCAATATGTATTGATATTCTTATTAATGCCACTGTCAATCATCTGGGACAAAAATAAAGGTGTCACATGAAAAGATGTGACAATAATGGACAATACAGTAATAATTTTTAACAAAAAAAAATTTGATTTTCGTTAATTTTATTAACAATAATGATGTATCATTTATATGTTTATAATACATTTTATAAATATAATTTTTTAGAAGAAGAAATGCTAATTAGCTGGCATCCCACCCAGGATGAGTCCCTACCCTGAGCAGTTTCAGAGAGTGAGTGAGAGAGTGAGCGAGTGAGGGAATGAGTGAGTTTCCTGTGTACATATTGTGCAGGAGTAGCAATTGCTACAAGTGTCTGGTCAATAAATGGCTGGTGGTGATGTGCAGAGAACTGTGCCTCCCACTGATCCAATCTAGCATCAGCCATTAATAATTTGTCAGCTGTGTTAGAATGCATAAACACTGCATAATTATGGCCAAAATATTTGCCCTTATCCTTTTTTTATATCAGTTCAGATTTTTTACATGAAACCCTTGGGTGTTTAAAAGTGAAACCATTGAAAAGTGAATTACAAAAGTATATCTTTAGATAGTATGTGTCGTTTCTAAGCCTTGAAAAGTCATAATTGCCACTAAGGCACATCTAGAGCACCTTCAGAGATGGCCAGTAGCCTGTGGGGGGAGTTTTGTGCAAGTTTCTTTCAAGTTTGTAGTGAGTGCATATGGGTTATGCATTCCAGTAAAATAGTTATTTTTAGGGCATTGTGAAATTACATGTAAAATTATGTGTTTTGTTGATTTATATGTGAAACCAGGAAAACCTGTTTGTGCATTTTAATACACAGGTATTGTTCATTTTCTGAGTGTTATGAAAAAATCTAACATTTTTCAAATAATAAATCAACAAAATAATTCCACTTTGGATTTGACCAGGGCTTATCATTAGCATACTATGCTCATACAAATAACCAGCTTTATTTAAGGCATCCTCTTCAATTAAAAAAGCATTGCTTTTAAAACATAGCAATGAATCCCAATATGTAGCAGCACAGTCTTTATATGCTTTTGTATCAGTTGAGTCCAGTCTTTTTTATCACTGTTTTTAAAACTCCCTCTTGATAAGCAGTGTCATATACTCTCTTTCAGAGAAATGCTGTCACACAACGGATGGATCCGAGGATCAGCAGGGAAGAGAGAGAACAAGGTGCCAGGAGATGGATGAAGACGTCGTCCTCTCTCTCTAGCTTGGCCTGCATGGATGAATCTCAGAAAACCAAGGTCATTTTGCCTCGTGCTACTTCATGCCTGAGCCCAGCTCTCAGTGTCCCTGATTCTTGTTCCACCAGCACCTTGTCTGGTTTCTCTTCTCTTACCATCACTGCTCGGAGAATTTCCCTCAGTGGGGACCTTTCTAGCCAAGAAATGAGGCCTATTGACCAATCAGAACCTCTCCCATCAGCCTCTACTTCAATAGATAGCTTGAGGGATGACACAGCAATAAGAGCAAACTCAGCGAACATGGTTAGTAAAACCGTAGTGTTTTTCAGATGCAAAGCAGCTGAAGTGAAAGTGAACGAAGACACCGAAAGATACATCAGAAAAGAGAAGATTGTTACTATCCTTCCACATCAAGAGCATAAACAGAGCTGCACAGACAGTGGAGCAACCAGCCAGGCACTGGAGACTACACAACAGAGAAAAGCCAATGAAGTTATTTCTCTAGATTCAAAGCACCTCATCTTCCGCTCCTGTGCCCACCTGGAGCTTCTTCCAGTACAGTCTACGAGCTCCCATTTTTACCTGGACAAATCACTCTCCATCCCCCTTGGGAGTACTCAAGGGGATGAACCGGGCCTGCATAGATCCACATTGTCAATTTACCTCAGAGGAGTGTCTGTGTCCTCCCACCCAGAGAAATTGAAAGTGATGAGAGTTCCCCTCAGGTCCTCCAGTGAATGGAACTTAGTAGACTTTCCTTGTAATGGAAGGGGAGAACAGTCCCTTCGCCTTGGGTACACGGCCGCTGTCAGCTCCACACCCACCAGCTCTGACTCGGCCTTAGCGAGGGCCGCTTTAGCGCCATTACCATTCAGAGTGCGATGCCACTCATCCTCAGCCATGGTCAGACTGAATGGAAAGGCTAATGATGCCTCAGGGCCTCTGCAGAGCAATCGAAAAGGGGGCACTGAAGGCCCAGGTAGGAATTTCTCCTAACCTTCACAGCGGCTGCTTTGTCTGTCAGTCTCCCTCTCTCTATCCCTCTCTCACTCTCACTCTTCTTACATTCTCCCCCACTTCCATTTCCATACCATTGCTGATGATAATGAGGCATTGTCCAGTCTGAACACACCACTCCATATCTTAGCGTCTGCAGTTCCGCTTTAATTTGGTCACCTTGCGATTTTGCACCTCATGCATTTTTAGTGGAACAGCCTCCCTGCCTAAGCATCCTTTTTTGAGTTAGCAGCTGGTATGTGTGGTTACATGTTGGAATGTCTACTCATTAATCATTTCGTCTTTTCTGATGCCTCTACTAGATATCATTCACTGCTTGGGTATATGCAAATGTGGTATTCTAGTGATAGCAGTGCTTTAGTCGAGCAGAAATTACTGCAGTGCAGGTTCCTTTGTGCTAATAAATCAATCCAAAGAGCATTTCTGAAGAACAGATAACTTATTTAGTACAAAGGGAATGCTTGAGGGGCAGGTACAGGGTAGAAACAGTGAGAGGTTTAGCCTGACACTAATTGTTCAAATCAGTGGCTGTTGTGAGGCTAAACATGGTCTTGATGTCACAGTGATACTGAGGAACTTGGAGGTGATCATTTTTGTGACATTAATGATTAATGATCAATGGATTGATCCTTTAAGTGCCAAAGTTGCATAATTGCGACAAGACATATTCATGACTAAAAACAGACTGTATTTACAAATATCGTGTAATGTAGCATTTGTATTCACTACCAGTAGTTAGCAGACATGTAGTACTTTGATTCAAGAGGAAAATTTCGCCATCTTCCTATTAAAAGTTTTGAGTAAAAAGCTGTTGAAACGAGCCTTGTGTCATTGACGCGGGAGCAGAGAAAGGGTGTCCTTCTGTTCTCAGTGCATGTAAGTGTGTGGGATTTTATATAACTAAGGAGACAAAAAACACCAAATGGCTAATAAAAAGTTGTCCGTTGATTATATCCTGCGAATGATATTTGCCGATTCTGAATCTGAAGGGGAAGACTTGCCATTTGCACCGGGAGACGCGTGAGAAAGTCATGCTCCAATCGGTGGGCGTGACTGAGCTGTGTCGCCGCTCCACAAGCAGCCCTGGCCGGCATGAGCGAGCTGAGCATCTCGGCGCCTCAAGCAGCCACAATCGGCGTATGAGAAGGGAGTCCCAGCACTGCTTGGAGCACGACTTTCTCGTGTGTCTCCCGGTACAAAAGGCAAATCTTCCCCTTCAGATTCATAATCTGCGAATATCATTCGCAGGACATCATCAACAGACAACTTTTTATTCGCCATTTGGCGTTTCCCCCCCCCACACATCCCACATGCTTACACACTGAATACAGAAAGCCACTCTCTCACTGCTCAAAGTGTTAATCTTGAATCAAATTACTACATGTCTGCCAACTAGTGGTAGGGAATACAAATGCTACATTACAGGATATTTGTAAATACAACCTGTTTCAGTCGTGATGACGTCTTATTATGATAACATAGCAATATTTTATTACTTTCTTCTGTTTTATTGTTGGTTTCCTCTTTCATGATCATAATGAATGTGGATAAAAAGACAAAAAGATAAAAAGAAAGAAAATAACTTCCAAACATCAGTTCAATATCAGCTGTTTCCTGAATATAATGAAATGTAAGATGTCTGCCACTTTATGATGTCATAATATGCAAATTAGATATTTATACCCTGCATAAACTTCAGGTCATGACCAACATTTTTCTAATTTACAATAAGTCTCTATCTTTAACCCCTTTAAAACCACAAGGTTTTGAAATATTGATGTAAAATTCCAGTATTAAAAAAAAAAAAAAAAAAAGTGTTTAAAGGGTTTAAAAAAAAAAAACTCAAAAAGTGTGGTGTTCTGTTCAGTAGTACAGTACCAGGTTTTTGTTGCCTCATGGTTTAACTTGGGAATTTTAAATGATGGAGTATTTCAGTCAAAGGCTTCTTACAAAATAAGATCCAAAATAGCAGCCAGGGCTCAATGATTTGACTGATTGAGTTGTTTTGCAATAGTAATATGAATGGTAAATTCATCCATTCATTCATTTTTCTGTGACATCTTGCTACGGTCGCGGCTGGGTGAATCCATGGGTGAATTATAAAGCTGTGATCAGTCCAGAGGTCCTCCATTAAGAGGAGCTATTAGTGCTCAAGTTAATTTTGTGTGTATCACAGAAAGAGAGGAAATTCGCACAAGCATAATCTTACTACTCTGTTTTATTTTATGCAGATAAAGTCCAATTTACAGCAGGATATAACTGTTCGATTAATTTAAAAATTTGCACAATTACTCATTAAGTAATATATTCTAGAATAGCTCATTCAAGTTCTTTTGGGCAGATGGTGGCTTAGTGGTTAGGGCACCTGCTCTGGGATCAGAAATACTGCTAGGCACCTGTGAGTTACCCTGAGCAATGTACCATCTCCAACCTCATGGTTCCCCTCCTCCTCCCCTCCCACATTATTGCGACAGGATGCATCTAGTTACCTAGTTTTGGTCACTAATATTAGTTTTCATGGAAGATAAGAGATGCAGGAGTGTATCAATCACACAATGTAAATTTTTGGAAACCATTTCTAATGTTCACTTTTGTACTGTACTGAAATCATTACACTAGACGTATATACCTCACCACATACCTACTTTAAACCATGTAAACTGATAGTGAGGTGAAGTTCTGACATTGTTGTCTATAAAAATGAATGAACGGACACAGTAAAGCCTTTTTATTCACACATTTAACTGTATTTGTCTTCAAAGATCTGTAGATGGCACATGTTGATGTAGTGGAAAACCAAAAAAAAAAAGAAAACTCCTGGTAGAGAAGCAGAAAAAAAAGAGAAGGAGAGAGAAGGAGACAAGGGAAGGGAAACAATAAAAAAATATGAGGTTTACTGGTATAATGATCTGCCTATATTTGACATAATATATGATCAGTCCCTTCTAATCCTCCATCTTCCAGCAGGAGCAGGTTTTGGTCCCTTATCCTGGCTCACAGCCACATTCTCCAGCTAAACAAATTTCCCCATGACGAGTCGGGAATAATCGGCCCCTCTGCAGCACATTGATCTTTCGCGTGCTGTCTGTGGGGCATGTGATAGTGTGAGTGCGTGACTGCGCTCTGGAGGGCTAACACCAGCTATCACTGCAGGAAGAAGGACACTTATCCTACTTATACTCAACTTCTATTTTATTTATGTACTTTCTGTCTCGCTCTCTTTTTGTCCCCGTCTTTCTCACCCAATTCCTCACTGTCCCTGACTCCTTTTTCTTGGTTTGGTGACTCATTCAGCAGAGGATCTTAACCCTAGCCCTTTTTTCTCCTTGCTTTTAGAACTGGCTGTTATAAATAAAAGGTGGGACTCCCCTGTGGTTATCAGAAATAAATCGGCTGCAGTCAGTGTGAAATGTCAAGGCCTGAAGGAGAAAATGCAAAGCAGCTCATCCTCTCAAGATGCGGAAGGTTTGTCTGCTTCTGACCATCCTTTAGGTGAGATTACCTATATCTCTGTAATAGTACAGTAGCTCCAGGGTGTTCATGGATGGCATAACCTATAGAGCTGTGATATCAGTGTGGTGGATGTGTTTGCATTAACCTGACTTGCTTCTTATCAGTGAACTCTGGAGAGAGTTTGAGAGCCTCTCATGATGGCAGAACGCCATGTGCCCATCCTGGAACGTTTACGAAAGTGCAGGAGTGTCTTGTTTCTCTCCATGTCCTAAACTGTACCTTTGGATCCGACTGCAGCAACCCGCCTCACTTCCTGAGCCTTAAGGTATGGCTTCAGTTCAGATCAGTTTAATTCAAATAGTTTCATGTCCTCTTAATTCAGTCCAGTTTAATACAGTTCAGTTCAGTTCAGTACAATTCAGTACAGTTCAGTTCAGTTCATTTAAGTAAATCCTAGTTCACTTTGGTTCACGAAATTCAATTCAGTTCATCCTTAAAATAATCCTTTAAATAATATTTAATATTTGGACAACTATTTGAAGTAAAAAATATTACTTCTGTTTTGTTAAACTATTCAAATGTAATTCCATATGTCATTGCATTTTAAATTATGCAGGTTTGTTTAAGGAGCTCCTTGGAAGAAATTCATGATTAAAATATTACATCAGGTGTTTGTTGTTTCTCCCTCTAAAATGCAAACTTAAGAAGAAAAAAGTACTGCAAAAAGATGGAAAGAACATAGAACAGTTCTCCAAACGCATGTGGACATTCACTGTGGGACTTTCACTGTGTCACTGGCAGAATCTACTCGTCACATTGTTTCATGCTAGATCTGCCCTGATCAATTTTACCCACAGAGGTGAAAATTCCAAGAAGCAACAATAACTCAGCTGCAATGCAGTAGGTAGTTCAGCAGTCAGCACTGGGCCCTGAATGAAAAGAATCAGATTGTGTGTTTGATTGTGTGTTTGAGTCCACGTTGTGTACACAGCTGGTGGCCTGGTGGTTAGGAAGGTGTCCCTGCAATCAGGAGGGCGTGGGCTTGAATTCCAGGACTGCCATTAACACCACTTGAGCAAATGACAATCCCCACACACCACTACCCAGGTCATGAGTCACTGGTGAATGGGTTAAATCCAGAGAAAGAGTTTCACATTGCACATGTCTGATGATCAGGGGCCACTTTACTTTCCTTTATAGAACAGGCTGATTTTTTTTATCTGAGCTCTATGCAACACCAAGTATCAGCTGAAATGTTGTGAATCACATTGCTTTACAATGTGGAAAGAACATGGAAACGTGGCGAATCACACTTGACTATCTGTCTGATGGATGATGAATAGCAGGAGAGGATTATGTGCTTGAGTACAGAGAATCAACTGTAAAGTTGTGGAACTGTAATGGTGTGTTGCTTTGTTACGGATTTGATAAGACTCATTAGTTTCAATGAAACAAAATCTAAATGTTAGCACATATAAAGGCATTCTGGAGTATTCTGTGTAAGGAAATGGAATATGAAGTTTAATGAGGAGGAATTCAGCTGCCTTGCACAGAGCCCTGACCTCAACCTCATCAAACACCTTTGGGATGAGTCCCCCAACATGAGGGCTCAACCTCACCTAGCCATTAGTGAGGGCAAATCCCTGCAGCCGTATTCTAACCCTTAGCAGAAGAGTGGAGCAAGGAGTGGACTGGTTTATTGTTTCTCCCTATAGTTTTAGAATGAGGTGTTAGTATGTGGTGGTGTGTGTGTGTGTGTGTGTGTGCGTGTGTGTATCTGTTATGGGAAATATGTGTGCATTCGGGTGTGTATATATCACACATATTTATATGTTTTGAAGTGTGTGTGGTATGTTTTAGATTTATTCAGGATAAATCTCCCCTCACATATTTCAATTGACACTAGACTTATCACTACTGTAGTCGAGTTAAGATGCATTGCAAGATACTCACCACAGTAGGAGAGTGTGATTGGGCCACAAGCTGATGGTTTTGCATTAATATAGCAGAGTTTGACTGCGCCATCAGTCATAGAGTTTGTTCTGTGAAAGAGGAGTTAAACTGGGCCACCACTTGAGGACTTCGCTCCATGACAGCGTAGTTTGACTGTCTGCCTTTAATCCGGCTGGTTGATTTTGAGAAAGGCACCAGTTCAATGAAATGCAGTGTAAGACTGAAGGGCAAAAAAAAGATCATCTTGCCAAATAAATGGCTACAGCATACAGTTATACTAATCTTCTATATATACACTGACAATGTACTTAGTTTAGTGATTCAAAGAAACCAAATTAAGCTACTGTGCTGAGTACACAAAGAAACAATATTCAGTTGTAGTCATAACATATATATGTATGGATGTGTATAGGAGGCTCTTGAGCTCTTTCGGCCAGACTTCATCTCAAGGTCTCAGAGACGAGTGCATCGCCTGGAGCAAAAGGCAAGAGAGAGGCGGAGCTTGCAGGCCTCAGACATGGTGATGGAGATGGAGCCCAATAGTAGAAGGCCCAAGTGCACCAGGCCACACCCACTCAGTGGTAAGATACGGTTTGTTGATAAAAGTCAACAAAAAACTACAGTAGGACCAGCTAAAAAATATAGTGTTTTTGGTGTCCTGTGGGATTATGGATTAGGATTAGTATTAACAGATTTTAAGTATTGATGTAATGAATGACTTGATGTAATAAAATTACTGACAGGCGAAATTAATCATATTCATTGTCTAGGGTACAGTGGCACCTGTTGAGTGGTGTGATATATATGAGGTAGCGGGTGAACAGTCTTTGAAAGCAAGAAAAATGGACACGAGAGTGTTGGACGACAAGGGCGATATTGCGATGACTAGATGACAGAGCTGATCTTGAAGGGAGTTTCCGGCAAGCAGTGTTTAGTACCTGCTAGGAAGGACAACCAGTAAACTGGCAACAGGCTCATGGCAGCCAGGGTTCAGTGTTGCACATTGACAGTGAGGGCGAACCACACGGGAAATGAAAGCTACTGTAATACAAATTGCGGAAAAAGTTCAAGATGGCGATGACAAAAAGGTGCCACAGCTTGTTACGGACTACATGACCACAGACCAGTTAAGGGTGTCTATACAGACACCTGTGCACTGTCAGAGGTGTTTATAGTGTCAAAAATGGACTATTGAGCAATAGACAAATGTGACCTGTTCTGATCAAAAAAAAATTTTAAGCAAATACGGGATTTGCTGAACAAACTACGTCAGAGCAATTTTGTGGGGGTGTGGGGGGGGTTAATTTTATACTTTTATTTACCTGTACACTAGAGGAATAAACAGAAAATATTATTATTATTATTATTATTATTATTATTATTATTGTTGTTGTTGTTGTATCGATATGCAGCTATGTTTCAGTGCTGAAATGGATGTTTATCTGTTTTTCAGACAGTATTATGCGCATCATGATAATGATGTGCTTGTAAGATAAGGATTTTTATTGATCCAGTGCAATGACATAACACAGGGGCTTGTAGTCGCTATCAAAGTATGGAAGATTTTGTTGGGCCAATGCAGATTCAGATTTTAGAGCACCACACTTGTTAACATGTTGCTTTAGTAACATTTTAGAAACACGTTTTTTCTAGGCAGATGTGCTAGATCGATCTAATGCCTGCATGGTTGCTATGGTAGCCACGTTGCAGCACGCTTCTACCAGCAATGCAGCTGCAATCAGTGCTGCAGTCAAACAAACGCTGCAGTTGATATTGGTGGGCTTGGTGTGTGAAGAAAAGGGTTCTCACTTAAGCCAGCTCACCAAAGGGATTCTAACAGGTAGATGCAATGAATTTGATTATGGCTTTGATGTGGTTTTCTCCATTGCTTAATCCCCTTAAAAATCTATTGCTTAAGAATACCTCAGTTTACATTGTGTTATGTGTAGATATGAAATAATAAGACCTGGAGTTAAAAGATTAAAATGGAGGGGTGGGAGGTATATTTATGTGCGCCCCAGATTTTCCAAAATACAAGTATCCAAAAATTTATAACAATACAGGAGGTAAAACATTATTTTTTATTCCAAGTTTTGGAGCAAGGGTTCAGTTAAGCATGAGTTTTACAATATGCAGTAGACAGATTCAGTGTTCTAAAAAGAAGAAAAACAAAACAAAACAGTCCCAATAGGCTTATTTCTGTTTATTATTTGAGGTTTGATGTAAAAGCTTTGTGATTTCGTTCCATAAATGCACACAAATTTGATAAATGAAATTGTTTTTGCTGGAGTGTTGGAGTGAGATATTTGTGAAGTTTAAAGTTTCCTAGTCATAAATTACCTTTAAAATGCCCGTCGAGAGGGACAGGACCTGCCACTGAATCAGCCCACTCATGCCTCCTGGTGGTCATAACACAGTCCTGCATTACTGAGGCGGCTGCGGTTTCATAAAGGCACCAACTAGTTTAACTGTGCTTAGACTGTAAGTGCTTTACATAATACATCATTTTCTGTATGGCCTTGATACCACAGGGAGCTCTGGAGTATTGTTAGGTGTGGAGTGACTTTTCATGGATGACTGTAATTACAGATTACTGGAAGAGAAGCATTAGAAATCGCATTTGGGTGAATTCAGTGTGAAAATTATAGCATAAAAATCTACTTATTGTGTGAAAGGAGAGACCTTTGTTTTGACAGGTTTCTAATTTTACTGAGTAAAAATGAAATTTTATCACATTTTTATGTTATATATTATGCTAAGCATTAACATATCTTGGGTGTTTTTTCAATCTGTCCTCCCAGATAACCTTTTTAAACCCAAGGACAGAGTGATTTCGGGCAAGGAAATGCAGCTCAGATCGAGACGGTTAGTCCACACACCTCTACACGCTAACCCTGAAGCGCGTTGTGTTACCCCCACCTGATAAAGAGTAACGTTTAATCTCTTTTTATAGAACAGAGCTTACCAAAAGTTAGCCCACGGTAGGACTGCAATGGCTATAACACTGGATTCCTTCGTCGATAGATTAGATAGATTAATTTCTTTCCTTGCCTTTGGCCATAGCAGGTACAATACAATTGGCAGACGTAAAATTGTTTATTGGTCGCTTTGTAGAAAATGTTGTAAAGAACAAAAGCCCACAGAGACAAAACTGTTGCAGAACGATTGAAAAGAGAGCCTCATTCAATGCTCAGGAAACCCACTATATGGACTAAAGTGTTGGGACACCTGACTATTAAACCAACAAGAACTTCAATAACATTGCATTCAATTACATATGACTTTAATATGGAGCTATAACAGCTATTATTCTTCTTGAAAGTATATCCACAATATTGTGGAGTGTTCATTTTGGAATTTGTGCCCATTCATTCTGTAGAGTATTTATGTGGTCAGACATTGGCTCACATTCTCTGTTCCAGTTCCCCACACTGAACTCAACCAACCATGTCTTTATGGACCTTGCTTTGTGCACTGGGGTACAGTCAGGCTGGCATAGAAAAGGACCGTTCCCAAAAGTGTCCACGTAGTTGGAAGCATGGCATTTTACGAAATGTGTTGGTATCCTGAGGCATTAACCTGATTAATCCTGATAAACAGGCATGTCCTAATACTTTTGTCCATGAGGTGTGTCTACAAGGCAATACAACTCATATTGGCATGCATCAAATATTCTTTACAAAATGTAGAGGACGATTATCTACAATTTGCTTCATTTTTGTCATTTCAAGATTTATTTCTGAGCATTCAGATTTTTTTTACTTTAACCATTGAATAAAGGTTGCTATTCTACGTTTCCAAATTCCCCACAGTTTACTGTTATAATCTCATATGGTCAATGCCATAAAGATAATAGACAATGTTATAAGTCTCCCTATTGAGGCCAAAACATTTGACAAAATTGTCAATAGAAGAAAATAAAACTCCCCGTGCCAGAAACATGCATTACTGAGTGAGACTACAGTCTGGGCTACATTCAGAATCTGCTGTATAATTTTATTATTGCCTTTATCAAAAGAACATATTGTCATGGAGCAGCTCAGAGTAGGGTTACCATACTGCAGCGAGGGCCACATCCCTTGGGGGCTAAGACCACAGTGATCACAGGCCCAATGGCATGCCGGTGGTGGTAAATCGCAACTTAAAATATGTTTTCACCATAGAATGAACATTAAATTAAAATTATCTGTCTTTTATTGAAATGCAGTCAGACTTTCTCTTTTAAAACTCAACAGACTTCTCTAATGATAATCGTAGCTTAGCATAGCTGACAATAATTAACATAGGCCAAAATAGGTCAAA
>JBBKCR010001226.1:0-13237 GCA_037577295.1 Ladigesia roloffi | reverse complement strand
CACACACACACACACACACACACACACACACACACACACACACACACACACACACACACACACAAACACATACACAGGTTTTAGCACTGAAATGTGACAAATATTCTCTGGGTGCCTGTGCAGAGTGTCCTGGATACAGTCCCATATTGGATGTTGGGTTTTTACTTATTGTAGAAAATGACCTTGACAGTTATGAACAGAGCTTATGAAGCTACAAACAAAAACTACATGTGCAGGAATTACCTAGTAATACTTAAGGCCATTATTTAAAAGAATACATAAATTCATTGTCATTTCAAACACACATTATCAAGAGACTTTAAGCTATGATTAACTGTTGGCTAAGCTGCTTTTTCTATTTTCTTGTGGTGTACAACAACATTAACATTTGTCTTGCTATACACATACATATGTTTTCCCATGCAACAATATAGGCTCCAGTGCAATAATCATAACAAATATACTTATGGTGTAATACTAATTATTCTGGAAGTTTTACATAGTGTCTACAAGATACTTTTACACTACCGTTAGAATGTTGTGTTATACTGTCTGTATCGTCTACTGTCGTAACTTGCCCTGTGCTGAGTGCTAGATGTTCCTTTTTTGGTCCGAGGAGTAATGCTGTCTACACATACAGAGCTGTTGTTGACAGTAAGGTAACCTTGAATATTGAAAACACACAATCACACACACACATACACACACACAACAACAAAATCACGCACGCACGCACATACACACACAAACACACACACACACACACACACAGTAAATCAGATTAAAGTAAGAGCCACTCAGCCATTATCTGTCAATTACTGCTGGTGTGTGAGAACAGAATGGAAAGGGGGGAGATTTCTGGCACCTACAAGAGCAGAAACCAATAACCTATTGACCAGTTTCTAACTACAATTAAAACTTATCCACACTAGAATACGACAGAACTCGACCTACACTTCCAAAGCACAACCATTAGGCTAATTTTCCTTCCCACACTTAAGGACAGAAAAAACTACTAGTGGAAAAGATACATTTATGAATGTCAAGAGCAGAATCAAACGAAAGGATTTCTCCAATGTCAAGCAGGCCTCTCTCCAGAACGACGCATTCCAGGACGCAGAAGCACCTGTCAGTGTAATTCAGAGGCTGTATTTTCATATATAGAAAACATATAACACACTATGTACACATATAATAGAGGACAGTCCTCTTTCACAGGCACATTTCCTCATCACCGATGATCTTACCTTCACCTGGTATCTAGGCGCCATTACAGGACACCCTCTTCCAATGTTAGAGAGGCTATGGTGCCGGTGGGTAGGGGGCGGCATGGAGACCCCCACACCCACCCCCCGGTACAATATTTACCGAGAAATTGAAAAACGCGGAGGTAAAATAAAGAAATGAAGATAAGGTGAAGCTTCTGTTTAGCCCTACCTGTCGTTACCCAGGACCGTTAAGGCACCGTTTAAGCTCGTTGTGGCTTAATCAACCGTTACCGTTGTGTAACCGTCAGAAAACCGTCGGGATGGGGTGGAGGGTCCTCTGCAGTTGGCTGAATACTAGGCTCTTCGCTCCTTCTCTGCTGAAATGTGGGTTACTGGGATGTCTGCGTCGTCAGTGCACCACTGGAAAGTCTTTATTTATTTATTTCCGTCTCCCCTGTCCCCCTCCTCCGTCTCCCAGCCTCCGCGTGCCAGTGTCCCTCCCCTCCCGCCGTTTCCAAGGCGACGAGCATCCTCACCCTCACTGACATTTGTTTGTGCGTAAAAAAATGAGAATTTCTCCACTAAACACAAAGTGCTTCAGTCTGACATTACCTTTAGAGCGTCAAATAGGGAAAACACAACGCTCGTTTCGATTTAATGTCGATTTATAGCTCACACGTGGCCAAATGAATGGAATATGTAAGGCTCAGTGCAAAACACACCATTAGTCTTGTCTGCTCTGACGGACTCCTCCATGATTATTGTAAGAGAATAAATACCCATGTCGAGAAATATGACAAAGGCTCAATGTCATGATGTAAAAAAAACAGTACGCCAATACATGTTCCCTATTTATCATATCGAATGCAGATATAGGCAACACGTATCATCTGATACATTCAAATTCATAAAGCTGTCATTATAACCAGATTCCATAGTAAAAGAAAAATGAAAAGAAAAAACATCCATACCATTAAGCCGCCAAAGATTAAATATACCTTATATTGGTAATGCATTTGTAAAACACACCTTAAACATGCCATGCTTTCCTATATTACCTTAAATATCCGATGTAAATATTGCCTTAAATAACATATTTTTAAAATACACCTTAAATATCACATGCATTTTTAAATACAACTTAAAATAGCTATATTTCTAAATTACACATCAGTATTCAGTCAACTTACACTTAATCGAGCCAGGACCTCCATGGCAGGCCAATGGGTGTTCAGTCCGCTTCCTGGAGCCTTCAGAGAACCGCTCGCTTCACACCGCCATGATGGGAGACCAGTGATGGTCTCTGTGCAGGAAGAGCGAAAATGCAGTTCAGCCTGCAGAACCCAGCCGCACATGGGGACCAGCCCTTCCAGTGCGCATGCGCACTGGCCGTTTTACATTATCGTTTCACCTAAAATTGTGTCTGTTAGCTCATCCAACTACAACCAGTTTAACTTACTTACTTTGAACAGCTAAATATCGCACACAATCCATTGTTTTGCCATTTTGATTGAAGTAATACGTGATACCAAGAAAAAGAAAGATCTTAAATAATGAAAAAAAAAGGAAATTGTTAGGCGCCATGGTCAGGTTATTAGAAATATAGAGCAGACTACTCTCAAATAATAATTCTAAAATAACCAGTTACCATAAACACATGCACTGTCACCAGATTTAGCTCAAACACCTAGACTAAATGACTGAGAGACTACACGAGAAAATGCCCTACAGGTGGAGTTACGCATTACTGGCATATAACATCTTTTTCGAGTGCAAAAGAAGGAGTGAATTATACATATATACACATATAACCCATATGAAAAAAAACCTGCATGATTCATATAAAGCGATCATATATCTTCCTTAAACAGGTCAGAATTTCATTCTATGTTTCATGTAAGCCCAATACATGTACTATGCAAAATCAGACCGATTATGCCCACTATCATACTAAAAAGCACACATACAAATTGTAGGGGAATTTTGGGTCAAATATGAATACACTTTGAGGTCTTATACGAGATATACATGACAATAGTGCAAATATGTATGTTATTAGTAAAAATTTAATTACTAATATTCATATACAAATCATGTAAAGTTCGTATACTGCATTGTATGCTAATTTAATTAAAGTCATATAGGATTTATTTACATTTTGTTTATGTGTTTCATACAGATTTCATATTGTTTTAATAGGAAAATTGTGTGCCTGCTCTTCACACCTTATATGTTTCCACCTAAATCCTTATATTACAGCAATTACATTACTACAAATCTACATATAATGATTATACATAATTTAAGTCAATATTAAGATATGTCAGCATGTATTAATTATATATGATTTCAATCAATGATTAATACCAATGAATAATTTAACACTTTTATTTCAAGTCAACCAAAGTGACATACAATCAATTTATACTCCACATGAGTAATTTAAAATTCCAACATGACAGCAAACAGAACTTTGCTGGAACACACAAAAAAGGAAAAACAAAATACTCCGAATACACTGGCCATCCATCATTAAAGAGCATTAAGGTTTCTGGATGTTTTTCTGTTTTCTTCTTTCCATGAATTTCAGTCAGTTTGGCATTGATGGCTGCACCAGTGCTGGAGGGCACCACATGAGGCCACTTTTTTTATGTTGGATTTGAAAGAAAAACTGATATGTAAACATTGTTATAGTACACACTCTAAAAAATCATTTTGTAATCAAGATATGTGCTTGTGTGTATAGTTTAAATGTTGTGTTTCATCTAAAATCAGTGTACAGTATGACTATGATTGCCTATAGGCATAGGGCTCCACTTAGGACAAGATAATATCAAGTTCAGCCTTATACTGACTGGTAATCTGCTCTATTTTATACACATAAACATTCATGGACATTCATATTAAATTAGCATTCTTTCACTATGTTTTTGCATCATGAAAACATATATGGCTTTAGTCAAATGTAAGACATATATAACATATATGATTGAAAATACATAAATATGATGTATTTTGCATATGTGGTTTTTGCAGCATATATGTCCCTTACAAAATCCTATTGGAACACATAAGATTCACAGGTGTTTTAAAATAAACTTTTCCATATGAGAAACATATATACACATGTATGCATATATGTTTAGTAGCTTGTTCCACTCCAACAAAATGATGTACGAATGCACATTGTGTTTGGTTGGAAAGACCTTAACATTTGTGTGCATATAAATTAGAGAGGAGGTTTGGCTCTGTGCAGGACACTCACTTTCTTCCACACTGAACTCATCCAGCCATTGCTTTGTGTACTGGGGTACAGTCATGCCTGAATACAAAAGGTTCTTCCCTAAACTGTGTCCACAACATTGGAAGCATGGTTTTGTTCGAAATTTGCTGGTCTGCTGATGCATTAAGACTGTCCCTCACTGAAGCACAGTATCCCAATACTTTTGTCCATATAGTGCACATTAGTGGTGTTCACTAGCAATCGTGAGCGCATGGCAGGAGATTGTAGTGCACTGAAAACACCTCTAAACTTTGAATTGGGAAATTGGGAAGATGATGTAAACACTGTTGGCTGTACTAGAATATCACTTCCATGTTTTTAAAAGAGATTTGCTTTTAGTCATCCAACAAACACTGCCCAAAACTGTACTTTTGAGAATATTTGCTTTAGCACTCCAACAAAATGTTACAAGCAGTGGCCAAGGACCCCTTGTTTCATTTATTGTTTTATTTTTTCATGTGATTCATACACCCACTCACTCTCTCACAAAGTGTGTGTGTGTGTGTGTGTGTGTGTTAATGTTATGCACAGATGTATGTAATTTATAAGAACTATTCTTGTTCTCAATACTCAAGACACTTCGAGCTCATATGGTAAGAAAGCTCTGTTCTACACCTGCACTCACACACATTTCTACATATACACAGTCTCAAACACAAATTTAGGATCAAACAAAGCTTACATTTTGTTTGTAGACTGTAAAAAATACCAAACACTCATTATGTGGAGGCTAGCTAAATGCTAATAGCATTTGTTTCATGCAAGCAATGTGTTCTTCTATCCTTCAGATGTTTCAACCATTGTAACTTCATGCTGTCTAAGCTTGAAGACAGTACAGATTTTCTGTAACCATTGCCACTTTTACCTTATACACAGTTTCTCAGGGTTTGGGCTAGGCCCCTTTCTTTCTGTGAAGGACAACCTTAACACTTTAGCAAATAAAAAAACATGGGAACATGTTTTTTAGGGAGGCCATTTTCTATTCCAGCAAGGCTGTACACAATTTTCCATTGATTTGTTTTTATATTCTTTAGATTTTGTCTTATAATTCAAGCTTTCTGACAAAACCTGAATTAGTTGAAATTATTTCATAATATTACATTGACACTATGTCAGCGTGTCACAATAGGGTCTTCCTGTGAAACCCATTCCGATATAAAGATCTTGTGAGAGGTCAATTTCTCTGTGGAGTCACTGAACACGATCAGTTTACATGAAATATGAATGCTTTGGGCAGGTTCTCTGAGGTAGCACTTGCTGGTGAAACCATGGCCAACCAGGAACAAGGTTGTGAAAAACAGAATACACTCAGAAAGCCAGAGTCCAAGGGTGCAGAAAACTACGTGCTGTCTTGTACTCTAAATACTTCATGGGATGCTGTGGAAAAAGAAGAGTATGAAGACAGCTGCACCAACACTTTCCCCTTTGCCATCTACCCCCACTGTGAGGAACTCATTCGCCAAGAGCGCATCTCTCCTCTTGAGAAATATCAATCACACTCATGCTCAGGAAAGGCCAGACCTTCTCGATCTGTTCCTTCTAGAGACCTTGGAATTTCTGAGAAACACGTTTCCACTGAAGAGGAGCAAAGAGAGACTACGGCATTTAAGGTTAACGCACAGTCTGAGGCAGAACATGAGGAAAAGAAGGAGGATTTTACGTCTGAGGTAGAAGATCCAAGGAGTGAGGCCTCTACATGGAAACAACTTCAGGCATTTTTCAGGCGGCTAAAGGCTCAAGCCAAACGCCCCTAAAAAGGGTAATTTATTGTGGACCTCAGTCATTGCTATACCCAATATGAACCGGCATCTACTAGTTGCATAAAAATATTGACATTAATGTTAATTGTTTCTGAGGCTCAATTGGTTATTATTCAAGGCTTATTTACACCTAGTAATTTACAGGGGAAAACCACATGACTTGGCTTGCATTTAGTGCAAAGATCATGACTTCAGTAATCTGTAGTTAATTGTTTTGCAATTTGGAATGTAACAGATCTGTTCGACTCATTTATTTAAAACATGATAGATTATCACCTCTTCATTGCAACAAACACTAAATAAAAGTAGATGATGTTTTCGAATACTCTCACTTTTTTTGTATTATATACCTCAGAATCCTAGTAAAACACATTGTGTTTGGTTGGGAAAAAAAAGGGTTGGTCGTTTATTTGTGTTCATACTGAGTATGTTTTAGCCTTAAATTTTTTTATTTTAGCCTTTCCAAAGAGTGTGAATAAGATAGAGAGGAAGTTTAGTTAATGAAGCTAACGTCAGTATTAGTGATAGACCGATACTGATTTTTTATGACCGATACGATACCAATTATTTGCATGGTTATGTGCCCGATAACTGATATTCAGAACCGATATTAATTACTATTATTCTTCTCTTTTTTACACAATTATTACAACACACACTGAACCCTCCTTGCATATCAATCAAATCTAGGGGTATAATAAAAAATACTGAACAAAAGAAAAAAAGAGCACTCTTACTAAAGTCTTCAACGGTGCATAAACTACATATCTACAAGCTTCATAAACTATATATCAGGCATTTATGTAACACATCTAATGTTTACATTAATAGCTGTTGTGTTTGATAAAGTTTACTAATTATAGGAAAGCAAGTAAGTATACTTTACTTTTGCACGCAGTTTCACTGCTACAAACATCTGCTGCAATGGCGATTATGCATGTAATTATCAAAACACCCACCAGATGGCGGTGTATATTGTTAAACCCGATATAACAAAACCGATAACCGATTATGGTCAAATGCTTAAATATCGGGAAAAACATCAGATATATTGGTCGATCTCTAGTCAGTATACATACACAATGTGAACAAAAGTATTGGGATTAGCATTACACCAATAGGGACTTATTTGACATATCGTTCAAATACATAAAATTTAATTATATGGAGTTCTCCCCATCCCCCACCCCCTTTGCAGCTAGAACAACTTCTTCTTAAAAGGCTTTACACAAGGTTTTGTTGTTCCTGTTGGAATTTGTGCCCATTTATTCTGTGGAGTATTTTATAAGGTCAGGCATGGATGAGAAGGCTCTCAATCTCTTTTAGTTCCCAAAGCTGTTGGATGGGGTCAGGACTATGTGCAGGCTTGACAAGTTCCACCCCAAACTCATCCAACCATGTTTTCAGAGCACAGTCTTGCTGGAATAGAAAAGGTTAATAGAAAAAAATATGTTTTTAAGAGATACATTCCAAATTTCCAAACCAAGACACCATGCAGAGGGATAAAAACGATTCTATAAAAGCTTGATTTAAAAAAAGGGTCAACAGTGTTTTTATAAATGTTAAAAGTTAACAGTTTTAGTGTATATCAGTGGTGTTCACTAGCAATTGTGAGCGCACATTGCAGGAGATTGTAGTGCACTCAAAAAAACCTCTAAACTGGGAAGTTGGGAAGATGATGTTCACACTGTTGGCAGGACCTTCTCTGCATTTAAAAGCGATTTGCTTGAAGTCATTCACCAAGCACTGCTCAAAACTGTGCTCTATTGAGAAGGTCAGTACATCACAGAGATTACAGTTATACTTCATATCCCTAACAAACAATAATCCCCTTCATGGATGCATTAATGATTTTTCACCCATTTTGTAGCGTATACTGTAAAATGAAAGTTCCCGACGCACTCAGTATTACACTTAAGTGCCAATTACGGTTCTTTTAATCACAACAACAGGTTTGATTCTCACACTAGTACTTCTGTGGAAGTCTTTTTCATGTTATTGCGTGACATTTTTTAGTAAGTGTGTTTCACCATCACTACAAAAGCATGTCAATTCAAAGGAAAGTGTGAGAAGTCACAGAAAAGGAACTGATGTTATTTTAGTGTGTTTTTTATTGACTTTTATTAACTCCTTTTTTTCTCTGTAGGGCTGCGACAGAAGAATGACCTGCTGGTCCCTATCCCCTCTGAAGGTTAAACCTACCGAGTGCTCAATTTCATTAAATAAATTGTCAAAAGAACAAAAATGTCAAAAATTGTTTTGAACTACAAAATGATCTTAACTCCACCTTAATGACTTTTGTTCATAGCGATTTCCCTATTGACCACAATAATAAAGCAGGGAAAAGGGGTGCAAGTCTGGAGAAAACAGAATGTTAACTGTCAGACCTCATTAAGCCTGTTTTTTACTGCAGGACAGAAGCTTAAATTTGGAATATGCTACAAAGAGTGTGACAAGTGTACAATATGCTGAATAAGGAATGTTACAAGTGCACTTAATGAAAAAGGAGAGTTACAAGTGTACTACAAATTGGTTTTATGTGTACTTAATACTAAATAGTAGTAGTATTACAAGTGTATCATATGCTAGAAATTAGTGCTATGGTGTATTACAGTTATTTCTTTGTTGTTTACACACAATTACTTGTACCTTAGACAAAATGACTACAACATGTAACTAATACCCTACTTTGTGTCACCGGTGATGATCAGAAAGAGGACTTACCTAAGATTGTTCACCCTTGTAGCGTGAGTGGAGAGCTCTAGCACGGAGAGGCACGAGAGAGCGGTTTACTCACGCGGTTGATCTGCGAATGCTCTGAAATAAATAGAGCAAGATTCCCACCAGGAATCGTCATTCACACTCACACACAACAGTTTGAATACTCACAGTCTGGTAGAGACAGGTTGAGGAACTCAATGACTGAGCAAAGAGGAAGCTCCCACTTATTATTTATATACCGTGTGTGTGAAACTTTGCATACTAACTCATCACAGGGGTAAACACCTATCACACATAATTGCAATTAAGAATCAGAGCTTTGAAAAGGGCAACAGGAGAGCTCTTCTGTTTTGGAGCAATGGACGCCAATGTTGGAAACGGAGGCAGAGCCAGAGTGCAGGAGGAGGCTGGGGAGGATGAGGACAAGCCTAAGGAACAATTAGATAATGTGGTCAACAATAATCTAACCATGAGAGAGGCTGGGCAAAGAGGACAGACATATTTGAGCAGGTACACTGAGACATCGATCATCCAGATTTTCTGCAATGAGAATAGGTAATAAATCTCACTGTACTCAATAGGTACATTACTGTAGTACAGTACTGCCTGTGGACTGTTCTGTAGACTGTTTCAAGTTATTGGGAAATGTATTTCTAATTTGTATTCCTACACAGTATGCCTATTCTTTCATTTTTACTATTCTAGAAAGAGAGTATGCAGCAATTGTTTTTTTGTAATTGTGTTCAGTAAATACTTCTGTTGTTTGTATATGGAGACCACAGAATCTGCAACTTTGTGTTGGGTGGGACGAACACTGTGTACATTGTTTTTGTGGGAAAAATACAGTAAAACATATGTAGTACTGTGTATTTGTGTGTTTTGTATATTCTGAAATATTTTCCGATGCACTTATGTAAGCCTATGTACTGTCTGGTCTAAGTGTAACACTGAACTAAAAAGGCTTTATGATGAAAGGAGAAGAAGTAGTCCTCGAGTTTTACATTAAGCACATCAGTGATCAATTGGTTCTTATAAATGTATATTCAAGTGATGGTTTGTGTGTGTCATTTGAAAACAAAATACCATATCAAGAAAAATTGCATTGTTTTTTTAATGTAAAGTTTCATTTTGCTGTAGAATTGAAGGGTTTTGCCCACTGTGTGTGCTTTTTGATTTGTGTGTAGAGTTCTCACAATTTGAGTCCTGCTTTCAGAAAATATGTGTTAACAACTGGGAAAAACTGTAAATGCTAGAAATTAGTGTTATAAGTTTGCAAGATACTAAAAAAACACTGTTGCAAGTCTACTATATGCTTTTTTTTTTTAGTTGTGCAAAGGCCTGACATGCTAAAAAGTGTGTTACAATTGTGCTTTATGGTGAAAAGGGGGTGTTACAAGTGTACCATTTACTAAAAAGGAGTGTTACATGTGTACTACTATATGTTAAAATGTGTTACATGAGTAGCATATGCTAAAAGGTGTGTTACATTAAACAATAAGCTAAAAAGATTTACTAGTGCACTGTATGCTAAATAAAGTGTTACATGTGTTCTATAAGATAAAAATGAGTGTTACAAATGTACTATTGGATAGAACGAGGGCGTTACATGTGTACTTTAAGTTAAAAGGAGTTTTAAATGTGTACTTTAAGATAAAAGGGAGTGTTAAATATATATTATATGCTAAACTTAATGTAACAAGTGTACTAAATACTGAAAGCAGTGCTACAAGTAGATAAGATAAAAAAGGAGTGATGCAAGTGTTTTATGTGCCTAAAAATGGAATGTTATAAAAGTACCAAGACACGCTGATTCCCACACACTTAGAAAAATAAATAATCATGGCATAGTGTATTTTTAGGTATTTAGCTATTTGATTTTATTTAAATAATTACATTTTTTTAATGTATTCATTCAAATTCCTTAAAATCAGCATAAATCTGTCAATTGTGATAACAATGAAATTGAATAAGTTAAAATTGATTTAACTATGACAAGCTTTGGATCAAGCAAGATTCATTTAGTTCAAATGTATTGTGAGATTGTGAACATCAGGTTTATTTAAAGATAGAGAAATCTGGCTTAGGATTTATTGGTATATTACATGAATCTCATTCTCAATTGTTTCATTTACATGTGACTAAGAGTTATGCAGCACATAAAGTCTATTGGCCTGTTTCTGTTATAAATAAGTAATTCAAATTGATGGAAATTTTATATGCATTTGAAATACATAAATCCTTGAAAATGGGCCAAATATTTCTGTGAGTGCAGGAGATTAGGAAATCACCGGGCTGACGTGGCCTAAATTGGGTGTGTTGGTAGATTTTTTACCATCTGATCTGTGAACGATGATTCAACATGTGTTGAATGCTGATACAGGTTACCTCAGTGAGTTTCATCATAAGAGATAAAGCATGAATAAGCCTGTAGGTGCCCATCACACCCGTCTCCACTAGTGGAGATAAATGCAGATCTATTTTTCTCCAGTAGGTAACGCCATTTCGTTTCCTATTTAGCACCAAACCTTGAAGAGAAATCATGTCTCATATAGCGTTTAAAAATAATAAACTTTAGTACATATCCTTAATAAATATTAGTCCTGTCATAATTCCTGTTCATATTTTTTATGTGATAGGTGGAGTTGATGGTAATGGGATGTGAAACTTGATATTATTCGTTAGGATTATTTATTGCCAATTATCCAAAAGGATCGAAGATGCAAAAGTCATTATATTAAAGTTATTTTTCTTGTAAATTATATGGTATTCTTTATTTCTTAAGAAAATGACCCAATTTTGCTTTCAGGCTGTCTTTGAGGGTCAAAAGTTAAAGTACTGTGAGTTATTACACTTATGGTGTGTAATATTTGATGAACAATTAAAATTTAACAGTTCCATCATTCTGTCTGCAGTCATACAGGGCTCGTTGAAAAACCATTTTACTCAAATTCACCACTCCGCGTCAGTGTATTTAAATGCAACGTTATTAAATCCTTACTGGTGTAATGGTCAGGCGTCCCAATACGTCGGTCCGTTAGTGTAGTTTAAATGGAAATACGTACAATACATTGACTCATGTGTAATATGGACCCATGTCTCACTTTTTGCGTAACTTCATCTTTCCATTATTACTAATGAGCACGTTCAAACTCATACAGACTCCTCACGGTTGCCATGGGCACTGTGATCATCATCACATTGCTCATGTCTCTCTCTCTCGTTCTCTCTCTGTATCTCTCTCTCCCTCTCTCTGAAGGGTGGAGTCTAGGTTAAAAGTCTCGAGTGAAGTCTCGAGCTGCACTTTCCTGTCTCCGTGTCAGCTGCGTGGTGCTTTCTCTCACTCCGCTGTTTGGTGAGTTTCTACCGCTTTTTATAAGTTAAAGAAAACTTTGACATGTAAATTTTGGATAAATAATGTGCTAAACTATTTCTCCAGTAAAGCTCCAGGAACACAGTAATACTGAGTTATTCTACCTGTGTGCAGTCTTGAGGTGATTTAGTTCGAATTTGCCCAATAAAGGCTATTCAACCGAAATAATAAGCCTTTGTAGACCTTTTATTTGGCCAGAGGTCTATTTTTTATTAGCACCGACTATTGTAGTTGTACACAAGTATAGCAAATCCCCCAGTCATTAATGAATAACTACAGTATTGCATCATGTTTATGTTCATTCACACATTGGATGATTTGCTGTATGGCTTTGTTAGTTTATAGTACATTCATTTTCTAGTTTCTGGGTCATATGAGACTATGGCTAGAAGGCTGTTTCAGGTACAACACAGTTCTCTAACACTCTCTGTCTTTCTGTATGTCTCTCTCTCTCTGTCTTTCTGTCTGTCTTTCTCTCTCTCTCTTTCTCTCTCTCTCTCTCTCTTTCTCTTTCCCTGTGTCTGCCTCTCTACTTCTCTATCTTTATACCTATATTTATGATGTAAAAAGCATTTTTTCACTCTTCTTCACCTCCAGATATTATCAGGGAGTGGCTTATCTTGGATTTATACCAAAAATGTCTGCACACTGTGGTGCTATCTCCGTCCTCTCTCCCACTTCTTTCCCTCTCTCACTTTCCAAAGACTGTACTTAGTTTCTCCATTCAGAATTATTTGGAGGAGCAGGCACCAACGTTATTTTTTAGTTTTCCATGATGCTTCTTTTTCTTTTTACTCTTCTCCTCATTTGTAGATTTGCTAATGTGACTGGCTGTGTGTGTGTGTGTGTGTGTGTGTGTGTGTGTGTGTGTGTGTGTGTGTGTGTGTGTGTGTGT
>JBBKCR010001189.1:0-13239 GCA_037577295.1 Ladigesia roloffi | reverse complement strand
TGCACACACACACACACACACACACACACACACACACACACACACAAACACACACACAAACACACACACACATTACCGTTTTTCCCACTTGTTTACAAAAATTTTCTGAAAGCAGGACTCATATTGTGAGAACTCCACAAACAAATAAAAAAACACACACCCAATGGGAAAATCCTTCAATTCTCCTGCAAAATGAAACTTTATATTCAGAAGAATGCAATTTCCTCTTGAAATGGGATTATTTTTTTCAAATGACACATACAAACCATCACATAAGTAGACATTTATAAGAACCAACTGATTGCTGGTGTGCTTAATGTAAAACACTAGGACCTCTTTTTCTCCTTTCATTATAAAACTTTTTTGTTCAGTGTTACACTTACTACAGAAAATACATAGGCCTATATAAGTGCATAAAATATTTCAGAATATTGTTTGTATACAAAACGTACAAATACACAGTACTACATATATTTACTGGACATTTTTATTTTTCCCACAAAAATAATGTACACAGTGTTTATCCCAACCAGCACAGTTGCAGATATTGTGGTATATAGAAAAAAGTTACTGACTACAGTTACTACAATTACAACATCCTCTCATGCTAGAATAGTAAAAACTGTAAAATATTGTGACATACTGTGTAGGAATTCAAATTTGGAAAATATTTCCCAAATACTGAAACAGTCTACAGAACAGACAGTACTGTAATACAGTATTATACACCTTGAGTACAGTGAGATTACTTACATATTTTCATTTCAGAAAGTCTGGATGATGGATGCTACAGGGCACCTGCTCAAATCTGGCTTTACTCTATACCCAGCCCCCTCATGGTTACATCATTGTTGACCACATGTTCAAGCACATTGACTTTGATCTAATTGTTCCTTAGCCTTTCTTGTCCTCCTCCTCCCCGTCCTCCTCCTCTACTCTGGGTCTGCCTCTGTTTCCAGTGCTGGCATCCATTGCTCCAAGAGAAGAACTCACCTGTTGCCCTTTCATAAAGCTCTGATTCTTAATTGCTATTATTTGTGACAGGTGTTTACCCAAGTGATGAGTTAGTATGCAAACTAGGACAACTGACTTTACAATTACGAATGACAGTGTGTTTTTTGTGAACACAAGATATTTTCTTCATGAAAATTGTGCCTAATGCAGAGAACTGTGTGTAGTGTTTTGAAAAAAGCATGTTTTAAAACTGCATTTTGGGTGTAAAGCAGGAATTGGGCTTGTACTTTAGCAGAATTGGTTCAGGGGCAGGGGCGTAGCACACGGGTGCCATGCCCCCCACAGTCGGCCCACAGACACATTCTCAAAGGCACGCCAGTGATGGTGCACATCAGGGAGAAGGGAAGGAGGCACATTCTGCTAAGTCCCTTTGCACACTCTTTTTGAGACCTGGAAATTTTAGAATTTTTCTAGAATAGTCTGAGATTTTGAGCTGCCTAAACATTCGTCACATCACGGACATCTCTCATTAACTAGTTACTGTCCTACATGCCTGGGGTTATACAAATGTGTCAATGACAGCATGTGTATCTTTTTTGTAAATTGTACGGGAATTTACAGTGGCGTTTAGGCATTTTGTACTGCTGATATTGTATCTCTCGGGTCCACAGTGTGAGTGAAAGTGAACAGGCGTGTTGGAGTGTAGGACAGTAAACATTCGTCACGTCATGGGCATCGCTCATTAACTAGTTAGGCAGCTCAAAATCGCAGACATTTAGCAGTATAAATAATTGTAAAATTGTTAATTAACGCCAAGGGGTATGAGAAAGTTCTTTCATTCTGGGTCACTAACAGTACGACGGTTTTATTTCCATAGTGTAGGACAAAGAAAAACTGTAAAACCATTAACAGATGATGTAAATAACATTGATTATCTCATTACAGTGGTACCAGTTATGTGGTAGGATGTATAAAACAGCAAGTGATGTGTTGGATGTATGAAAAATGAACATGTGCAAGGATCCTAGAGGCTAGCTGACCAGCTGATCACCAAAAGTAGCTACCAGGGCAAGGAAGCATCAAAACTGGACTGTGGAGCAATAGAAGAAGATGGTCTGGTCTGATTAACTATTTTACAATTACATGATGAAACCTTGGGGGTAAGATGACACCATGATGGAATATGGGAAGAAGACAGGCCAGTAGAAGCAGTGTGATGCTCTGGGCAGTGTAATAAAGGAAAACCTCCTCACTGACTTTCATGTGGAGGTTAGCTGTAGCACCTACATAAATGTTGTTGCAGATCAAGTACACTCATTCATGGCAAGAGTGTTGATTTGGCCTCCAGATTCCCCAATCTGACTGAGCATCTGTAATACTCACAGAACAAACCACCCCAATCCATGCAGCCTCCATCTCACATTGTATGGTCAGAAATGGTTTGGAGGCATGAGGGGACCTACACAATGTTAGGGAGGAGGTTTAAATAGTAAGTATGAATTTTATATATGCCAGTATTGTGGTAGATTAAAACGTAAGTGCCATATGCGAATTATAATGGGCATGGTGACCTTTGGCCTTAGTGGCATTTGCTTTGTAAATTTATTGCACTGATTTTTATTGATTTCATCAACATACAAGGTACATATTTAATGTGTAATAACAGACTGGGATTTTTGGGGGTTAGAATTTTGAATCAATTAATTAATTAATAGAATCGGCATACTGCTGTAAACACGACATATCCTGTATTATAACTTGTGTGTGTGCGTATGAGACAGAAAAGGAAATTTTACATTTTAAGACAAACTTTATTTTACATTGTTTGCCAGTAAAATTGAGGTAAAAGAAAAACCCACAAAATATTAAAAACAACACATGCTAAAAATCATATCAATTTGTTGAGTATAAAAAACAGTTTGCCAATAAAAATAAACACTATGTCAGTCATTAAAAAAAACAAACAGGACATACCCCAACCAAATAAAGCTACAGAAAGAGAGAAAGAGTGAGAGAGAGAGACAATATGTGATTGTCTTTAATCAGGGCCACGGTTTTGGTAATTTTAGTACACAAGAGGAAATAGCTGCAGTTGAAAGAGATTTGCTTGCCCGGTCCCACACACTCTGCAGTTTAAATATAACCCCCTCCCCCTTCCCCACAAGCCATACTTATATATAGAGACATATCTTTTGTTTTAAGATCAATATGTGTCATATTTTCAGTTATATACAGTTTCTATTAGTAAATAAATCGCTAACCTCAAGCATCATTTGTCTTCCTTTGCCTCATCATCATCATCATCATCATCATCATCATCATCATCATCATCATCATCATCCTCAGGGATTATTAAGGTCAGTTATTTTCATATAGTGCAGAAGGGAACTAATTTTGATTTTTCCATTCCAACAAAAATGTTCAATAAATACAGTGGTTGCAAACACATTTGAAGTGGTGGCAAAACCTGTTATAACTACTATATTTAAGTTTGCTGTTTGTAGAACCGTTTGATACATTTTAATCATGTAATTGTTAAAACATAATTTTAGTTTTTTCAGTGCAGTAATGATGACCAAAACCTCTTTTGGCTGAAACTTCTGCTGCTAGTCAGCTAAGCCCTCATGGTGATTTTCCACATCAACCTTTCCAGTAAACTTGGACACACAAAAGTGGACACTTGCTGTTTTCTTACCTGTTTGTCCAACAAGGAGAGTGGATTTTTGTTTCTGGAGTTATGCGATGATGACTGGCGCCATCTAGAGATCACATGTGATTCCAAGACTTCAAATCATTTATGGTACACCGTCATAAACAAAGGTTTGGTCAAATGACAAACATGTATTATTGTACGAATACCAAATTAAGAAACTTAACCCTAACCCTATACAGCATATTTGAATGAAGAGCTTGTGCAGAAGTTAATATAGTCGGGAAAAGAAGATGCACATTTTACATTTTAGGTTTCATTCTTATCCAATATATTAAAGAATATAAATAATAACTAAAACTAAAAATAAATAGGAGAATAATTCAGGGCTCTCAAAGAGCCACTGAGGTTTTTATTCCAGCTTATATATATACCTCAAGATACATCATCCACGAAAGCGAGGCTGTCTTGGACCACAGCCCAACCAAAAGCCTCAGGGGTCTATAACTTGTCAAGGGCTATCAATCCCTCAGGAGGCACCTGCTTGGTGAGGGGACCCATCAATCACGTGAGGGGCTGGCCACGCCTTCTTGATGAGACCTTTAGTCCACTTGTTACCTCGGATGTCTGTATCCCATTAAATAAGGACGCCCCACCCTCTGCCATGACTCCCTGTATAGACAGACCCCCACACTGGGTTCACTTATGGCCTAGGGCAGTCACAAGAGATGAGGGCAGGCGGATCTGATCCTGAGCAGCAAGGCTGTCATGAGCTAGAACACTGAGAACCAGGGAGGGGCAGAGATAAACAGAGGAAGGACCTAGAATACACAGAGGAGCATGAGGCCAGCAAAAACAAAAAAACAAATAGGAGTAACCAGGCTGTCACAAAGTATGGAGAGGTAGAAGGGTGGATAGATGTCTGCCTTGTTGTAGTGGCAGCTTGGGAAAACAAGGGACAAGTGATACAAATTGAAGTTATGGTACAAATCAAAGGCAAGATTAAGAAAAGGGGAATTCAGAGATGACAAAACAAATTAAAACTGGGAAGGATGTTACAACTGTACAGAACAACAGGGTGTAAAGTTTAATTGATTGACAGCCATCTCTAGGCCCCATTTACTGTGAGTACAAGTGTGAGAAAACAATAAAAATCCTTCTGCTGCAGTCAACATTCTGCTGAATAAATCCTTCACCTGCCCACTGCTGCATGATGATGCAATCAAATCTCAGGAAAATGTCATTATATTTTGATGGAATATAATGTGAAAAAAAATGTGCAATTTGATGAATTGTGGATCTGTGCATGAACAACATCATTAGAGTAATTTTTTTACATTTACAATTAGTATTAGAGTAAAACACTTCTGGAACTTCGGTTGCCCATCTGCTTTTGTAATAAGTGTATTTCATCCGAATATCTTTTCTTAAAGAAGTAGAGGTGACAGGTAAATGATTTGGAATTATTGTATGTTTCCTGCAGGAAAGTTTGACAGCAATATCACTTACTGCGAGTGAGGATATATTTATTTAATTAGGTTCTCACTGTTTGAGCTCTTAAATTACATGATGTGACTTGAACTTCCCTTCCTGTCAGCAAATGTGGCTAATTTGATCATTGGGTGTTTCCAACTTGATGCAACACATCGAGATGTCCTTGCCAATGACAGGTGACAGTTTTTGTTTTAAAAAGGAAAAAAATGAATGACATATAGGCCTCCTTAATATTTATTTAAAAACTGTGTGTGTGTTACCTCATATCTAAAATGTCAGTTATAAATACACCAATGGAGCATTCTTCCATATGGTTAACTGTATTAAGGTTTGAGATGTAAATTATTAATATCAGTGTATTTTTCTTTTGCTTGTAAGGGCAAAAAAAAAGTAATCAAATTTTGAATTAATCCTTGGATCTTTCTGTGGTCATTTTCTATGGGAACAAATATGATGCTTCCATTGCTCTAGTCCCACTATAATTGTATTTGTGTGGAAATAAGCATGATGGGAGAGATACTTATTTGGAAAAACGTATGATGAGAGTGTTGCTAAAAGTTATAGCCAGTCAATTTACATAAAGTATAAAATCGATTTTGCAGCACAAAGCTACAGATTGACTTTTAGACTTCATACTTATATTTCATGATCCCACAAAGAAGCGTGACCAACGCATGACCAAATAAAAGACGTGTGACCAACTTGATACAAGCACTAAAACAATACAACACATCTCGTGTATATATCACTATAGAGTTCAAGCATATAGGATTAACATTACTTATTTACTGTAACTGAGGATTCCAATCCTAAATGTAGAGAAAGAGGAGAACACATCCTGTCATCCACTGGCAATTATTTGTGATGTCTGTGTTTTGACAGTGTGTGGCATATCACTCTGCACAATCTGCACCATCTGCTTTTTCCGTCTTCCTAAATCTGCCTGCATGCCTTCAGTAAGATGTCTGCTGTCTCACACCGAGATATATTTACCTGTGACACACCCTGGTCATTAAACCCCTGCAAAGAGGAGAAAGTTTGGGGTTGTGTGGTACGGTTTCATAAAAGATTCATAAAAATCCACTGACACTAACCACAGTCTACACAGCTGTCTGTATACCTGCAGGCCTGGAAATATAACTGGTTATGAGAAACAGTGGTTGTAAAAGTTTCCAAAAAATGCTTTCGCAATACATAATTAATAATGACAGCATAATTAGACCCACTCACAAAACAGCAGGGAAACATAATTGGTAGATAGCTCTGTACTACTGTTCATTATCGTAAAGTTCATTTACGATCTATTCCACACTTATATTAAAGAGTGTTAACTAACTTTACTTAACATTGGCACATAATTTCACAGTTATGCTGTATTTTGTTCAGCTTGGTGCGAGAGCGGAAACATTTAGCAGCCACCAGGAGGCACATCAGACCACAGTAGGCCCAAGTCAGCGCTAAAGGGAAGACGAAGTACATTTACTTGCAATTTGCTGATGATGGCTGTTCAGTTAAATGGCCTGATTAATACCAGAAACATTACCGAAGCTTGTCTATACAAAACCACTCTGTCCTTTGATGGTGCAGCCTTCCATGACCTGATTGAAATACAAATATTTGGCATCATTAAAGCCACCTGGACATTAACAACGTACACATACCATTGGGGTTCAAGCTCAGTTCAGACGCAGATACAAAAGTTTAAGGTGTAAAAGCACAGGTGGGGATCTCTCACTCAGATGGTGGCTGCAGTAGATCAGAGGTTCAGCTGCTGCGTTTTCCCTGAGGAGCTCTTCCCTTCAGTCTTGTAAAGACTTCACAGCAGGACAGGTCTCTTTATTCTCCTCAGATTCCTGACTTTCAATTTAAACATGGCCCGCACATTGTGTTTAACTTTCAACAGCCTTGGTCCACTTCATCTCTACACTTCATGTTATATTTTGGAAGGCCTGTTCTTTAGTAGAATGTAATCCAAGTAGAATGTTCTCTGGGAGAAAAGAAAACAAACATATTTTTGAATTACCTCTTCCTGTTCACACCCAGTTTTCTTAACATGTTTAGGGCCTCTCTATTTTCATCTCTTCAACAGGTAAGCCATGAGCATGCATCTGAACATCCACATGTACAACCTAATCAATCAGATCAGGTCAACTGTTTTCTTTGCTCCATGGTCCAGTTCTGACAGTCCACTATTTAGCCAGTGAATTGATATCGGCATGGGCATTCTGACAGGTCTGTGAACATACTGCCCAATACACAAGATGTATGCTACTGAAGCTCTTTTGTGGGATTGGACCAGATAGGCTAGGCGGTGCTCCCTACAGTGATCAATGAGATTTGAGGCTCCATGACCCTGTTTTCTAGGTCACTTTTGGTAGGTACTACCCACTGCATATTGAGAGCATGTTTTGGAGATGCCCTGATCCAGTTGTCTACCCATCATAATTTAGCCCTTGGCAAAGTCACTCATATCTTGATGTTTGCTGTGGTTTCCAACACATCAACTTCAAGAACTGACTGTTCACTGGCTGCCAAGTATACTCCACCTCTGGGCAGATGGCATTGTAATACACAACCACTTCACTGTTATTCATTTCACACGTTAGTGTTTTTCAACATAGTGTCTAATCAATGTATGAATATATTTCTTATTTGTGACATGCACTCTTTTATTAACATGCTTCCTAGACCCAAGGGAATTCTCTATGTCGCATCAATATCATTGCAAAATATCACATAAATCACATCTGGCAGGCCTCAGGTTAGTCATCAATTAATTTTTGTAGCTTAATTTGTTACTGCACCTTCTAGAAGGAATACTGCTGATGCCCATTCCCATGCCCAAACTTGAGCATGTCTTTCTTCAGTGCTTTCTATCATAATGATTAAACATGAACCTCTTGATGATGTTCCAAAACTCACATGATACTGGGCTTGACGGAACAGAGAATGTTTAAAATTTTAAGCAAAAGAGTTGCTGCTTAGAGGAATGCAGAAAGGTGATTTCAGCTGGGCTGCTGAAATTTTACGCTGTTTATTCATGGCATGCACAAAGGCAAATTTTTGGGATAATTGACATAAAAAAGAACTCATCAAACACATTCCAATCAGCCAGTTCATTAAAACCACCAGACTAATCTTGTGGGGATCATCTTCACCTTTCCAAAACAGATCTGACCTGTTGAGGGATGGACTCAACAAGACTTCAGCTGGTATTGTGAAGTGGGGCCCCTATGGACTAGTCTACCCAAGCACATTCCACAAATGCTGCTTTGGACTGAGGTCTGGGGAATTTGGAGGTCAAGTCAAGACCTTTGTCATGTTTCTAAAACCCTTCTTCAACAATTTCTGTAGTGTTTCAGGTGGCATTATCCCGCTCAAAGAAGTCAGTGCCATCAGGAATACTGTTGTCAGTAGCTATGTTTAGGTAGGTCATAAATGTAAATGGTTCTTCTACCAGGGACCACATTTGGCAGGTACTAGACACTGCAACTATGCTAGAAATGGTCTGAGCTAGTCTTCAGTCTGGCCCTTGTCAAAGTCCCTCATATATGACTTATGCATTTTTCCTGCTTCTAGCCAACTATCTAAGTTGGAAGCATGATATCCAAAATGTCTTGGTATGGTGAAGCATTGAGGTTGCCCTTCACTGGAAGTTTGGGGCTTAGACACAACCCTGAAAAACAGGTATGTCCCAAAATTTTTGTCCATATATTGCGCCTCACTATATGATAGCAGGTTACGCATTGTCAGTGGCTACTTTTGACATTTTTGATTCAATTTTTGCCATTTGCAGTGTGCATAGCCCATAATGCAATTGAGCAGGACTAATTATGTCCTCTTAACAATGAAATTTGTAGATGGCTTTAAATAAATAAAATATATTATTTTACCATAATATTAATAACATATCATTATCATTATAAATATTATGATATAAACTATCATTAGAACCTTAAATACTAAATAATATGCTTATTATAACCAGATAACCACAAAAGGCCAGTACAACAAAATATCTGCTTAATGAATATAACATTTGCAGATTTTGATTAAGGAGGTCCATTAAACGTTTTTCACAGTGGAATGGGTCCAGGGTTGAAAAAAGCTGCAGAGCCTCTGCTTTCTGAAAATGAATTTAGGAGCGCTGGATACTAATAATATATGATGTCACACCCATATTTATTTACTTCAGAACACGTAAAGAAGAGAATACAATTACAAATGTATTCAAAGCACAGGATAGTATAAAATGTTTTTGGAACATTATTACATGTAGTTTTGAAAAACAGTGATTTCGAAGACCAAAACTGGCCTATGACTCTGCATACACTATCCCTCTATGCACCACAGCCAGCTAGTGTTTCGATTACATACCCCCAACACTTTATAAGTGGGGCCTTTCATAATGCTTATCATAATGAACATATATAAATACACCACACTCAGTCCTAAAACAAGCAAATTCACTTTAAATGAAATTTTCAGCTGCACTAAAATGGTCCTGAAATTTTGTGGTGCTGCACTGCCCCAAAGCCTCTGACACATACACACACACACACACACCCAAAGCCAGGAGAGCAGACTAATGTTTACAAACACAGAGAAAGCAGGTTGTGAGGAGGTCAGAGTTCCACACCGAAAGCAGGATTGGGATTAGAGTGGATGTTTTGAGCAGCTTAACATCTTATCATGTCGTGTGCTGACAGGTGTGAAAATGTGTCTGCTTTTCTCTCTTTTTCTTCTGTCAACTACAAGAAAAAAAAGTGTCCTTCGAGTTTTTGAGTTTTTGAAGCTCTCCAAACAGATCGATATAAATGGAATAAGCTGAATCCTTTATGGATCAGGCTTTATGTAATGACTGAACATTGTGCTAATTTTCAAAATTTGATTTATCCAACAAAAACAAAATGGTTTGGTGTGGGGAGCTAGCAGGGGAACAGTTTCTTAATTGCATGACGGAATAGTTCAAAGATACGTAGGAAAAGGGGATAGATTTCACCACATAGCAATTTGATTACACTGAAAAGAGGGTTTCAGGAATCAAGCAATAATTTGATCAAATTATAAAGGCAATGACTACACAAACATCACACGGAGGATGAGGAATTAGGCCACTGACGGCATATGACTTTTAATAGATCACTCAGTCTGGCCAAAATAGGACACGGCTTTCCTGTTTTCGTATAAATACTCGATAATAGGAAAACCATGCTGGCCAGCGAAAATCCACGTTCACTCGTCTGTGAAAAAACTTATGAAAGAATTTTATTTCAGTCATAATATTTGAACAATATGTTGATGGTTCTCTTAAACAAATGGTTCTGAGAAAAACCTTATGAGTTCAGTTTGACTAGGAGAGATGTTTTGGGGATGTATTTAGGGGAAGATGAGAGAGTCCATTGAGTCCTACTGTTTGTGAGCAACAGTAGCTGAAGTTGAAGCAAAAATACTTTTCACATAACCCTCTCTTCATGTATTGTCGGCTCTTTCACTATTAGAAGCACAAATAAGGACATCAAGACCAAATCAAAGCATGACCGTAGGATGACATTACAGATTGCTTAGCTCATTTTTTTGTTCTATTTTAGCTACATTTTCATCCATGTTGTTGGTGTAGGTCAGTAACTGATCTACTCTATATGGACAGAAGTATTGGGACCTGTTTTTCAGGGTTTGTGCTAGGACCCTTGCTTCCAGTGAAAGCTAGTCTTAATACTTCAGTATACCAAGAAGTTTTGGACAACACCATGGTTCCAACGTTGTGGACACAGTTTGAGGAAGAATCCATTCCAGAATGACTGCAAGCTCCATAAAGACACGGTTGGATGAGTTAGGTGTGGCTTGACTGGCCCACAGAGAGCCCTGACCTCAACCCCATCCAAAATCTTTGGAATTAAGTGGAACAGAGATTGTGAACCAGGCCTTCCTGTCCAACATCAGTGTCTCACCTCATAAACCCTCTACAGAATGAATGGCAGAAATTTCAACAGAAACACTCCATAATCGAGTGGAATTTGTATGCAGTGCCATTAAGTATTTTCTTTCACAAAATTGGTTGTGAGATTGTGTTTTACAAAATACTATTAACAATCTAACATGACATTCTACAAATCTTGTCTGGCCTTACAACAGTTGCTACAGATTTGTAGGAGGAGCATGGACAGGTCCATTAATTGTCTCTTGAGGGATCTGTATCAGTGCTGTGGCTAATGCAGCTCATTCTAAGGCCCAGCTGTGGTCAGGGAATTACCGCACTTAGCTCAGAGTACTGTAATCAGTGTGCTGTTTTGAGTTGGACGGGATGTGAAGTCTTCTTGAAGTGATGAAGTTGGCTGCAGTCCCCATTCATAAATATGATGTCATTAAGTTGAGTGTGTTTGTGTGTGTGTGTTTGTGTGTGTGTGTGTGTGTTTGTGTGTATATGAATAGTCGGGTGTTTATGAAATCTCAGGATGTGTTTTGTTCCCTCATCACTCATTGTGGCTTCACGGTCATTATTTCTGTCCAGAGTTGAGAAGAGTAACTTCCAGAATGAAGTCCTAAAGAATGTGTGTGTGTGTGTGTGTGCGTGTGTGTGTGTGTGTGTGTTGATCTGTGAGTGTGTTAATTCAGGTCAAGTGCCTGTATGTATTTGCACAAACCTCCACTTTTCCACCTAACCCAGCTTCCTCCTGTGTTCCAGAGAGCTGATTTGTGATCAGCTGGTTTAAATGCAGTCTGTGTGACACGTTTTCATACAAACATGTATTGGTTTCAGAAAATAATCCAAATTACAATATGAGGACCAATAACGTTTGTTAAGTGCGTTGAGCAAAAGCTCTAGACTAGATAAAACCTGATTATTTTTGGTGATTTACAAAGATACTTTAGATACTTACAAACATACACTACATTGTTGGAGCATATCCCTAGAAAGTAACGACAGAAGCACAGAAAGTGTATGCTTCTAAAACTGCAAGTTTTGGAAATACAATTCATCAAAGCAATGAAACAATTATCAAAAAATCTAAGTTCATTGAACCTGCTTTCTCCATATTAGTTAGAAACATGTGAGTTTCAAAGGCAACTGGCCTGTGTAACCTGTCGGAAATTAGTGGGAAAACAGTTTAAGAGTGAATGTTAATGCCTGGTCACCTGCTGGAATGTCATGGCAGAATGTAGAGGGAGGTGGTCCCTGGGGGCATAGCCCAACCCAGCACCCCCCTTTATTTTTCAGTGTGATTGAGTAGGGCTAAACTTTTGAAACAGAGATTTACATTACAGTGTTTACATTCAAGGAATGCTTGGGTTGAATTAATATAGGTCCATATACACATATACACACATATATTAGTGGTGTCAGTCCTCTAAAATTACAAGCTCTCTGATAGATTATTCAAAATTAATTCTACACATTTTACTCTTTTATTTAATACCTGTTTCTGCCCTGTGTAACGCACAACAAAGAAAAATATGATAAGGAATATCATATCAATGATAGAATCACTATATGTATATGTGATGCGTCACACCTGGGTCCACTCTTCTCAGCACAACTTGGCACAAAGCACACAGTATCCTCTGTGTGTGTGTGTGTGTGTGTTTGCTCCTTGCTCTGAGTGCTAGAGGCCAGTGGTGAGGTCCAGCTGTAACGGAAGCTGTAGTGCTCAGGTTATCAGCTCTACTAATACAAATCTCAAGCGTCACTCTCTGCTTTCACACACAGCTGGACAAGAGAAAAACACCCACAGGCAGGAAACACAAACAAACCAAACACCAGACAATAGCCACAAACACACACACACACTCACTTATACACACACACACACACACTCATACACACACTCACAGCCCTCAAGAGCCCATTTGCTACTTCGAACACAGGTCTGTGTATGAACATGACCAAAAAATCCTGATATGATGAAAACAAGCGGAATAAAACTAAAATGGCATTATCGAAAAAGTTCCTGACTGTATTTTTAAATCGAATTTCTTCTCGGTTATTGAGGTTTAAAAACAATTATTACATGTACATATTATACATATGGGGCAGGTGCAAGACCTAATATCCTGACAAGGAATTAAAACTGTGTGTGTGTGTGTGTGTGTGTGTGTGTGTGTGTGTGTGTGTGTGTGTGTGTGTGTGTGTGTGTGTGTGT
>JBBKCR010001143.1:0-13241 GCA_037577295.1 Ladigesia roloffi | reverse complement strand
AGACAGTCATACAGTCATTAGTTACAGAGACAGTCTTACAGTCATTAGTTACAGAGACAGTCTTACAGTCATTAGTTTGGGGGTGTGGGGCGACTTTTGTGGTCATAGGGGTTACACGCAAGTGTTTTACCCATGCTAGTCAGCATTTTTTTACTTCAGCATCTTAAGCATTTTCAGTATCTCACCACTGCATAATAAATATCTTACACTGTTATATATTATGAATTGAAGAAAAGAAACTGTCCACTACAGCAACAATCAATCATTAAGGAATGAGAGAGACAATTGAACAAGACACTGTTCACTTACAATTTGGGTCACACAATTTATTATTTTTTAATTAATTGTTATTAAATGAAGAACACTGTATTTTGGAGGAAAAACATTGAGAGTAAAACTCACGCTGAGAGTGAAACTGGTGCTGTCCACACCGGCCAAGCAGTTACGGAACAGCCGACTTTCAAAAATACTTTTAATGGTGTTGATGATGGAGGATTTTCCTGCACCGACCGGACCATACAGGAGAAATCGAAGCTTTTCGACATCTGGATGGATTAGGAAATTTCTCAGGGCTTTCTCCATTTCATCTGGGCTGTCGCAGGAAAAAGATGTAAAACAGTTCTACTAAAATAACTAAATAACTAAATTTCACAGTACAATATTAAAATGACAGCAAAAAAACAAAATACTGTAAAGAATAATGAACCTGTGAACCAAACCCTGTGTGAATATTAAAGTGGAAATAGAATTAACAGTAATTGTTGCGGATTCATTATTTGTTTGTAAGGAAGTGTTGAAATGTGAAGATTGATGGGACTTACGTTTGTTTTATTTTCCTCCAATTCTTGAGAGCTGAAAAAAAATGTGAAAAGCTCTTCTAACAAACATAACAGCTCTCTCTTTCAGACACACATTTACATTATTTTGGCAGATGCCTTTTATCCAAAGGGACTTCCATTCCCAACAACAGGGGACAGTCTCCCTGGAGCAACTTGGGGTTAAAGGTCTTGGTAGTGCTGGATGAAGGACTCAAACCCAGGACCTCGTGGTCCAGAGGCAAGTATCCTACCCACTGAGCTACCTCCACCCCACACTCTCACACACACACACACACACGACTTCAGTTCTGTTTTAAAACAGAAACAAATACCTGCATGGAACTGATCCTCCTAGACAAACATAACAAACCTGTCCAACATCAAACAACTCAGCTAATGAGGCACTTGTTTTTTTTTATTTATGTTGGTAACAATATTCTCAGATCAGTTCAACAATAGATCAAGTCTGGTGTGACGCGAAAACTTTGTTTTTGATTCTCCAATCCATGATGTCACACAAATGTAGTTCTTATTGTTAATAAACAGGAAAGAGAGCAGGTTTCTTCTCCTACATTGATGAACATGAACACAGATATTATCCAGGTATGTAGTGGAAGGAGTGGGTGGGAGGCAGAAAGAACCTGAAGCCATGCAGGACAGCAGGGTTTCAGGACTGCCAATGAGAATATCTGTGTTTATGTTCATGAATGTAGGGGACGAAACCCCCTCTCTTTCTTTTTTATCAACAATAATTTAGAAAACTGCAGTTCTGTGACATCATGGATCTCAGAGAACAACTGGCTGGTTCAGTTTATTCACTGGTCACTAAGAACCCCTTACCTACAGTGACCAACGCAGGGCATGAGGCACTACCCTGACTGTTAGACACCGCAAGGGTGTAGATTCCTTCATCATTCTTGTTAGCGTTTTGGATTTCCAGGCAGCAGCGTTTTTCAGTTTGTTTTATTTCGTGCTTTCCAGACACACAAGCCAACTTTTTATTGTCCTTCTTCCAGGTTGCTGTGAAAGATATGATGTTTACATCACAGGAGAGAATGATCTTATCCCCGGCATTCACCTGTTTGTCCCCCAAAACTGTTACAAATGCTGTAGGAAAAACAAAAAAGACATCATTCTAAATAATAATAATATAAAAAAAGATATAGTAACTGCACATCAGTGTCTTTTTTGAGAATAAAGTTTTCTAATCAGGAGAAAATAGATTAATTCTAATAAGAATATATATAGATTTAAACTCTATTGAACCTGTTTAATTAAACTAATTATTAGTTAGTATTTATTCTGCATATTTAAACTCATTTTAAAATAGAACTTAAACCATGTTTGAACTCTATAGTTAATTTGTACTGTTCGTGAATCTTACATATTTACACGTGGCATTTATATATACACTCAGTATTTAAGACCGATATTCCAGTATTTAAACTCAGTATTGAGTAAATAGTTAAAACTCAACATTAAATATTAAATAAATCCAATATTCAAATTCAATATTAAATCCTATTGCAACTTGATTCAGTCACTATTTACAAAATAGGTTGAATTGTAGGATTTAAACACTAACTTTAAATGGGACCTATTATTCAAAACTACTTCTCTCACATCAGTAGATATCACCAGATTTATTCTATGACCATTATTGTGCTCCATGGGTGCTGGAAATATTACAGTTTTTATATTGCAGGACAGTGACACCATCCCCCACCCCCCCAAAAAATCTAAAAAACTTTAGATTTTGTTCTCAGGCATTGGTCTAACCCAATATTCAAGTGTGTTCTAACAGTGTGTGTGATGTATTGTTTAAACTCACCGGGTTTCTCTATAAACCAGCTCAGTATATAAGACAAGAGTGGCATGGTGTCAAAGAACGAGTATCTCCTGAAAACACATCATTAGTGTAATTTAACTTCAACCTCCTAAAGCATCAATTCATGAAAATCTGCATTGTTTACAGTCTTCCACTGTTGAAGTTCAAATTTTTTTTGACAATCTTAGAATTTTTTTTAAAGCATGTAATGTATTTGCGGTTTTTAACAAAGATAATTAGGAATGGAATTCTGAAGGTGATTCAGTCAAAAACAGGAAACATTCAGATAAACTCACAATAATCTGTTGAACTGATGCTCCACTGCCAGACGAATTTACTTTATCAGTGTGCAGAGTAGTCTCTCTCTCTCTCTCTCTGTCTCTCTCTTTGTCTTCCCCTCTCTGTCTGTGTGTCTGCGCTGCTCTCTGTATTTATACTCATTATACTTTCACTTTCGTCCTCCTGATTTTTCCAGTTCCTGCTCACTTTTATATTTATTCTACATTTATTTTATATACTGAGTGTGAGGATAAGACGCTCACATGCCATCCTAAGTTATATGAAGCCATATAATGTAATTCATGGTAAAATATTTAAGTCGATTTAAATATTTCATGCTATGAAATTATAAATAATTATAATTAATAATGTTTTATAATTTTTTGTATTATTTTTAATTATAAATTATAAATAATAAATAAAATAGCTAGAAATAATCGCTATATTGACATAGAATGAGCTCATCTCATTATGAACCTCGGCCTTGAGCACAAACAGAATCTGAACAGTCCAGACCATCTCATTCATCCGTTCCCCGCATCCTCCTACACACAGGTTTTAAACTGAGCATGTTTTGTTATTTGCCAGTGCAGGTTTTAGTGTTAATCCAGTGAGGCGTGGCACTAGGTGGTACTTTAACCCCTGACACCGCCCACTCCAACTCCCCCGGTGTTTATTTATTTCATGAAAAGTGGTGAGTGAAGCTCTCAGTGAGGGTAGGTTGTCACAGTTACAGTGTGTGAGTGTGTGTGTGAGTCTGTATGTGTATGTCTATGTGTCTATTGAGATTGTACAACTCACTACCATGTTCTTGCATTATTTGCGACTCCTCTTAGTGTTAGTAATGTTTCAGATCGAGCAAATTCGCTGTTTGTTATTGTTATTTTAGGGATACATTATGGTTAGTTTTCCTGCACACTGCTATCAGACTCAATACTTCTGCACCTGTCACACACTAACACAGCAATCTGTGCAATATCTTTTATCTTCATTGTTTTAATTCATATCTGTCAGTCACTGGAAACCTGCACCCCCTGTATTGAAAGGAAACTTCACCTACTTTCCCCAATTCCTCCATAATGAAGTGTTTGAAGTGTAAACAGAGAGGTTCAGAATAAGTTTGGTGTGAAACACTCCATTTCCGAGAAACCACTTTTCCAAGTGGTGATGAATGGAAAGAGATGTCAGCCTCTAAAAGCTCCATCACAGAAAGTTAGACATTTAAAATGGTGCCTAACAACAAGCACCTTTGCCAATGTGATTACTCTATCTGTTACATTTGTGCACCTTAACAGACTTCAAACCACTTCAACTCCAAACCACAATTTGTGATAATTAAAAAAACACTTAAGCAGTCATTTTAATTATGTACCTATAGTATTTTTATAATATTTTCCAAAGTTTTTTATTAAATATTATTGATATTAGCAGCATTATTACAATTTAATCAAAACAGCTATAATTTTGGGAGTTGTACTGGTCCTGCAGAGTCTGTGGAGGATGAGCACGAAACATGCATTAAATACTTGTAGAATGTCCTCAAAACCACACCAGAATATATGTTTCTTGGATCCAGTAAAAAACTTATGTTACACAGTAGTGTATTCACAGTTAAAATGATTCTCGGAACTATAATTTAAATATTTATTTATTATACATTTTTATGATACAGAGTTTCTTTTGATACAACACTAATATTTCAATAATATGTTTAATTTTTATAGTGTTTTGTCGAAGCCCAAGAAAGCTTTATGACAGAATTATCACACATGATTACATGAAGGCAAAAGGATAAATGAATATTCAGTAGGCATGACAAAACTGCAGGAAAACAGAATTAAGAGGCAGAAGATGGGTGAACATTTTGGGCATGGAGACATTGCATTCATTTTTATAGGCCCTGAGGCCAAATCTGCCCAAAAGTTGGTGGCAGGGCAAGAACCATGATTAGACCACAAGTCAGCTCTATACTGTGGCCCGACCACTTAGGCACTTCAAGAGGAGGCATGTCAAGAGGAGGACTTTACCCCAAATATGTAGGGAAATTGGTAAGAACCTGTTCAGTAATGTGAATAATTGAGGGACAGGAAAAAATTATATCATTCTCACTGTCATTACTGTCATTACTGACCTTTAACATGGTGTTAAATTTTCATAATGAACTGATCAACATTAAAATGAATTACTTGAAATATTCAAAGTTCAAATTCCAGAATCTACAGTCAAATTAATCAAGCAGTTCTGTTTACAGTAGAATCATTACAGATTTTTCTCATGGCTGCACCATCTCTCCACGAATTCATTAGCTGAGTTTAGGATCTGCATTAACGCGGCCAGCATCAGTCGGTTAATCTCCTGGTCCAGCTCTGTCTCCTTTTCATAGTTCTTCACTGGGAAAATACAGTTCAAAGGGAATCCCAGAGTATCACTGCACTCCTGCATCTAAACACACACACAAAATAACTTTGAGAGTTTACTAAAGGAAAAGTCTTTAAGAGATAAACCAGCATCTGACCCACTTTGTCTCTGATCCTCTTGCTTTGGTAGACCTTGCTCATATCTTCATGTGTAACTGGGCAGACCATGTCCACTTTAGTCATGAAAACCATCTGAGGGATTCCTGCAACACAGAAAGAAGAGACATCTAACAATTACCAACTATTTAAAATCCCTGAAGGTCATGTGTTTCCAGTAGCACACGCTCATCCTGAATAATGTTATAATGAAACAGCTAAAACAAAACATAATCAAATGTTCAGAATTTTAATAATCAAAGTTTTATTAATAAATAGTAATTATTAACATCTGGTCATGTGTCTTGTGTGTATGCATAATACAATAAACAAACTGTTGGTCTCCTTTAAACTCAGTTGTAATCCCGAGGCATAAGCACATTTAATCATTTTCAGTTTCCCAAGGCTTAAAGACAGCATTTGGACTGTAAAGGCTTAAACACTTTTAACATCATTAAGTATTATTGAACACATAACATGCTGAATCACATAGCTTAAATGCATTTAACAATGTTTGGAAATCTAAAGCGCAAACACATTTAACCCAGGCAAGACTGAAGTAAAATGTATCCATGTTCTGAATCTCATGTCACAACATTTGGAATTGTGAGGCTCAAACACATTAAAATCAGGGCAGACTGAAATCGATTTAATAAACTTCTGAATTTATATTTATAATCCCATAACTCAAAAAACATCTAACAACATTCTGTTTCTCACAACTTCTAGTAACTTGTTGCAGCTGTGTCTCCGCACATGGCCTGTGGGTATTTGTTTGCTCTTTTCTCTTTTCCTTGCAAATATTACCTCAACCAAAGTGTCATGATCACTCTCAGCCCACACCAAATAATATAATATTAAAAACCTTTTCACATTATATTTGGAATCCAAATGACTTCACCTAAGACAGCTGCTGCTCTGCTGAGCCTCCTCATCTTATTGATGACGGCCTGGTTCATCAGAGAGATTGTGACTGCTGACAGAACACTGATCAGGCAGTGGATCCTGTTGTTCAGAGTGGGTGTGTTGATGTAATGGCCGTTGTCCTTATTGATTGGGTAATCTTCCAAGAACTACATGTGGGAAAAGATAACGAGGTGTTCATTATGTGCAGAGTTAGATTGTAGACTGGAGATCCCACAAAACCAATGCATGTTAAATGAACTCTCACCCAAATCCTATTTAATTCCCACACTATTTGTACATAATTCCCCACGTTATTCCTCATATTTTCCCTCAGACAGCACTGATTTCAAAAATTTTCTTACTGAATCAATATCTCAGATCAGGTGAGGTCTGAATGATTATGATGTGTGAGTGTGTATCTTACCTTGTATTCATCAGGGACATGCCCTTTAAAGCATTGATGAGGTCATCAGTAAGTACACCCTTGGTTTGTCCCGCCTCCAGACCCAATGTATCATAGAAGGCAAAAGGTAAATGTCCAGACTTCTTGCTTCCAACTGTGAACCTCTGATACTGAACACATGAACACACTAATTTCAGCCTCTCACCACTTCAGTATCTTCTGTACCTCACAACTTCAGGATCTCACCATTTCAGGATCTCGCCAATTTAGCCTTTTGCCATTTTAGCCTCTTGTCATTTTCCTTTCATCAATTCATCATCTCATTACTTCAGCACCTAAATACTTCAGCATCTGACCACTTCAGCAATTCACCATTTCAGCAATGCATCTGTATCTTAGCACTCCGAGATCTTAAACCTTCTTCACCAGATAATCACACACATTCACACATTCACACATATTCTCAGCATATTATCTGTTATATAACATTGTCTATGTTATACTTGTTTGCTGCATTATGACACTGACAGGCAAGTTTCAAAAGTAAACTTCAAGCTGAAATTTTAACTGATTTTATAATAATTATTTATGGTTAAACATTGTTGCTACAACAGCTACTACTACTACTACTACTATTATAATAATATTAATAATAATAATAATAATAATAATAATAATAATAATAATAATAATAATAATAATAATAATAACAAAAAAAATATTTTTTATTATTAATTATTAGTAGTAGTGTTTTGAAGAAAATATATTCCGAGTAAAACTCACGCTGAGCGATACTGCTAGGCCCCCTCCATAAGCAAAACAGTTAAGGAATGGACGTTTTTCAAAAATGCTTTTGATGGTGTTGATGATGGAGGATTTTTCTGATCCAGTTGGTCCATACAGAAGAAGTCTGAGCTCTTCGACATCTGGGTGGATTTTAAAATTTCTCAGGGATTTCTCCATTTCATCCGGGCTGTTGTAAAACAACATGCGTAAAAGAACTGTAAAATGTCACATAAATGCTAAGATATCTCTAAAATATGAAACTAGCCCAAAAACACTATAAAAAATTACTAAAATGGAAATAGCATACTAATAACAATTTAACTGCAATTAAATGATAAGATATTGATAATAATAATTGTTTAGTGTAAATATATGTATTGCTGCTATGGTGAACAAGCAATAACATAAGAAGAACGATGGGACTTACGATTGTTTTATTTCTCTCCATTTCTTGAGCACTGAAAGAAAAATCACTTAGTGAAAAGCAGTTCTACCATCTCTAAACAAACACACACACACAGAGAGACAAAACCCACAGAACCTACTAGAACAGCAGAACCAAATCTATCCAGCTCCTGCACTAGTTTTCCAAATACCAAATGTCCTGGAATACCAAACAGTTCGATTATTGACTTTTTTTGTTATTTATGTTGGCAACAATAATGTCAGAGAACTTCAGAGGCAGTGTCAAGGTTCTAAATTCTCCAGGTCCCAAACACAGGCACTGCCCTATACTGCTTTTGGTTCTCTCTGCCGTCCAACTTTAATCTGGTTCAGAAGCAGTTCGGAGATGGGTGGAATGTAAGGAACACCTGGATCGTGCAGGACAGCAGATTTACAGGACTGGGTTTGCCATTAAAATGGGTCTGAAATTCTGCTTCTGTATCTGGAAACATTGTGCTTGTTTATGTTTTTAAATGTAAGGATATTTGTTTTATAGGGATGTTTCTTTACAGTAAGATGAAGAACTTCAATTCTGTGACATCATGGATCTCACAGAGGAACTGGTAAATGCTGAAGGTTAAATTAATTCACTGGTTACTGAGAACCCTTACCCACAGTGACCATCGCGGAGCAGGAGGCACTACCCTGTCTGTTAGACACCTCTAGGGTGTAGATTCCTTCATCACTCTGGTCGGCGTTATGGATTTCCAAGTTGCAGAGTTTATCAGTTTGTATAATGTGGTGTTTTCCAGTCACACAGTTCAACTTCTGATCATTCTTCCTCCACGTTGCTGTGAAATAAGTGGTGCTTATTTCACAGGAAAGAATGACCTCACCCCCGGCATTCACTTGTTTGTCATCCAAAACTGTTAAAAATTCTGTTGGAAAGCCAAAAAAAAATAGTTTGCATGTCATTGACTTAAATTTTTTTAATAATTAAGCAAACAATAAATAATTGAATTCCTGCAATTGAATTTTATGAATGTGGTTACAAGAGCAATGATGCTATTGTTCTTAAGATTTATCAGTATTAATAAGTGTTTAAGTTGCACGATTATTTAAAAAATGGAACTCGTTTTTTTCACCCATTTTTGAGCTGCTTTTCCTCTCACAGCATTTGAAATATAAGCATGGTTCCAATGTCACAACATATGTTAGTATGAGGTACAGTGTGTTGCAACCGTACAACATTAATCCATCAGATGTTCAATAGCCAAAAAAATATATTTTTGTTGTCAAGTCTAATCTGTAAGGAACAGGAGAGATATAATTTGGGTGTGCCTCATTTTAAATTTGTGTGGAGAAAGAGCCAATGAAATCACACAGCACGCTCCTAAACCGAGAGAGACAAAAGGAGACAATACCTGGAACAGCCTTACTTAAGATCTTGGGATTGTACATATTTGTATAATTTGTTTTTTTTTTGGACATTTCCTGAATTTTGGTCGTTGGTTTTTTTAATTTATTACAATTTTGTTTTACAAACCTCTGTACTGATAATGAGTTACCAGGTGTTCCATGTCTCAGTTTTCCAGCCCATTTGTCTCACTCTGCTCACACGGTTTGCTTGTTGGGTTGCCTTATATATTTAAACCGTCATGTCCCCCATGACTCCCAAGTGAGTGCAGCTGAAATCCATTATTACTTCACTAATACTCAGTGTGCTCAGGATTCCACAAACCAAACCCTTCATTTAATTTACAGTAAATTCAATATTTAAATTTAGTGTTCATTATCAGTATTTAAGCTCTATATTTAAATTCTGTATTTAAACTATATATTTAATACCAGTTTTTATCTCAGGATTTAGTCTCAATATTTAATCTTCAATTCATTTTAATATTTGCATTTATACTTTATATTTAAACTCAGTATATAGACACTATATTTAGACTTTACCCAGTTTTTATGAACTATACTTAAACCCAGGCATGTGCACAGGTAGGGCTAAACCTGTGCAGATCACATGCTCTTTTTGTAATTACACTCGGAAGTGCACTTTTGTGGGGTAGAATTTGTTGTTTGAATAAGTGAAACTTTAGGAAATAAACACTAGTGTGTCTATAAAGGTTCATATAATGCTTCAACACACCAGTGGGGTTTTTGTCAGCTATAGGTAAAATATTCTGAATGTGCTGATGCACGTAAATTAAATTATGTTCATTATTAACATTTCATCATATTGTATAGCCTATGTTCACGCAGCATGTTAGGTTAAAGTTTATGATGCTGTTATATTATGCATGTTTGCTTATTGCATAGTCCCCGCTCAGAAGAGTGCTGCCCTCTATATGTATTTATTATCTGTATAAAAGTTATTAATACTAATGAAATATAATAGATAATTATAGTGTGTTTTTTAGTGTTTGTGTGTGTTTTTTTGTGTGAGTGTGGGTTTGGGGGGGGGGGGGGTTGTGGGGGGGATTCGTGGAGTTTTCGGTTTCAGCACATGCCCCTCAAAAAACAGCCCTGCTTAAAACCAATATATAATATCAGAATTTAATCTTAAATGTTAAACTCAATATGTTAAATCTATGTTAAATATTATATTGTATCTGTATTGAACCTTCAGAAAGTATAGATTTAAACTAAGTAATTTTATTTTTAAGCCCAATATTTAAAGTATTTACTCACCAGGTTTCTGTATAAATAAGCTGAAGGCAAAATACATGGTGTCTCTGCTGAGAGAACAAGTGGCTCCTGAAAACACATAAAAAAGGCAGTTCATTTAGGACCTCTTAGATCATTAATTTTTGTAAATTACGTACGTACTGTAAGGATAATCTATAAAAGACCACAATTTTCCACTGTCAATTCTTCTAATATCTGAGATTTTTAAGAGCATTTATGTAAAATGTGTTCATCAACAAAATTCCTGCTATTCTTCTATATTATATTGCTTCTCTGCTTGGCTCCTTGGGACACTTAATATTAATTGTAGTACATTTTTATCTATTCAAGTGAGCAGCAGTGTGGATGATATACAATACCAGTTGAGCGAGTCAACGTTCAAAACCAGAAGCTGAATATTCCTCTTCACTGGTTGTTTCTCAGCGGTTCAGTCAAAACCTGAAAACATTTAGATTCAAAATCTGTACACATCCTGCCTGTACATCCAGATTTACCTTTATCGGTGAGAAGCTTAGTCTCTCCCTCGCTCTCTCTCTCTCTCAGTGGTATTGCTTTTGCTTTGGCTTTAAACTCATTCTTCTTTCACTTTCACTTTTTTAAGCTTGCCAGACAGAGGGCAGAAAGCCCACACTGTAATCACTACACTTCTACTTCTCTTCCAGTTTTGGCTCAATTTTTATTTACATATTTATAATATTTATAATAATCATATTTATAATACAAATATTATTAGATAAAATATTGTTAGAGCTATGTTAAAATATTGCACAGAGAAAAATGAGTTACAGTGACATTTCAATTGAACATTTTATTTACTTCATTTGTATTTTTGCACATTTGTCTAAAGTAACCCAGACAAGTAGGGGCCAGAAGTTTGTCAATGTCTTTCTGTCTGACTTTTATCAAAAAGCCCCATCCACATTCTGTTCTGCTGCTTTTGTCTGTTAGACATACACAACAGGAAAAACAGAAATGGGCATTTCAGGGCCCGCGGGCCACATATGTCCCTTTGGGCATCCCTATTCGGCCCACAGTGTCTGTCATAAACACATAAAATATTGTAAAAAATCGATTATCGGATACTAATCGGTACTTAAATTTAGTAGCGAGTTAGACAGCATTTAGCACTGGTAAGAATACTTAAATTGCACTGTTGCATCTGCCGGTTCACGGAAATCGGCTGCAGAATACAATTTCCAACAGGTATTGTAGCGGGCAGCCCCTCCCCGGCTACCTGGGGAACTAATTTTCACATGACAGCCCACTCGGGAATTATTCAAAGGCTCGTACCACTTTTCCCATCCGTAGAGCAAACAGCCATGCCAAACTTGACATGCCGGAAAATCGGAGCCGGTTAAACCAGATCAATTTGCCCCGTACCTCAGCTTCCCCTGACCTATCGTACGTCACAAGTCGCAAAGCTTTCCTCTGAAGAGAACAGGTGCAACGATCCCGTGACCACTCATTAAATTATTTTTTAAAAACATGTTGTGGTTGTTCTTTCTCCCCCTGTAATTTTGAAAATAATATTGCGCATTGAGCACAAGCCTAATATAGGTATGGAGTTTTTAAATTCAATATTTTGACAAGCCTAGTAGAAGCATACTAAAATATATAATTTACTGCTTTTTACACACACAGAACTACAGCATAAAGTGTCTGGGCATGTTGAAACCCAGGTTACATTAGCATCAACCAACACACACTGTTGTACAGGTTTATGTTGGTTCAGTTACTTATTATGAATCAGGTTTGTATCTTTAAACACTGTGTTCCTCTGATGAACATTTTTGCAAGTTTTGTATGAACTACATTTTTTTCCAAATACTTTACAGTCTAATTGAGGCTCAAAACAATACACACTGGACTTGGTCCACTTCTAACTAAAGGCCCCAATTAATATAACGTAAACATTCAAATACCTAAATGTAATACGGAAAGAACAATATTATAGGCTTGCAATAACCTGTTTCTGCAGCCTTTAAGTAAGTGAATTTGTAAAGTCCTTCATTATCAATTGCAGAAACGTAATCCCTAAACTTATGTGAATTAGACGATTCCCAGCATCGTCTGGATGGATGAAACAACAAAACGCACTCTGAATTTTTACTTTAAAAAACTTTGAGAGGACAAAGTACTGAACTACATATAACGTCACAAATTGGCTACTTCCTGGTGAGAAACAGGAGGCTCAGTCGACGACTTCCATGAGTGACAATTTATTAAGACAATAACAAGAACAGAAACGAGGCTCAGGGTCAAGCCATGATAACAAAGACTAAATAATAGAGGACATAGACCAGAACAAGGTCGGGGTATGCTCCGACAGCTGAAAATAAGGAATAACCAACTTAAATACAAACTAAGGACCAATGAACAGACAGACGTAATTAGGGTTAACTGTCGCCGGGTGAAACCACCTAATGATTAATGCCCGCTAAAAAGGTCCACATCCAGTGGACTGAAGAGGCCAGTCCACAATCCCACAGCGACCTCTAGCGGCCGCAGACCGAAATCGTGACAACTAGAGGCAACATTTAGTCTCAAAATGAAACGGACAGTGTTGTGCATGAACTAGTTCAAAAGAAGGCGTTCATTGAACACGTTCATATTTCAGTGAACTTTGAACTGAA
>JBBKCR010001124.1:0-13242 GCA_037577295.1 Ladigesia roloffi | reverse complement strand
TTCCTGTCCCGACCTGCTTCCCTTCCCGTCACCCGAGGTAGCTTTCGGTCTACGGCTCAGGCCGCAGATCGTCACACTGACATGTTTGGAGAATGAAGAATGAAAGGCTTTTGGGTGTAATGAGAATATGAGGCCGAGCATTGTGGCCTGAAACTGACCTGGCGGTGCCCTAGTGCATTACCCTATAGATTAACAACAAAAACAGATTAAGGCAATAAGTAGACAGCCCTTTTAACCCTTAGCCATGGAGGGATCCACTGTCCTCATGTATCATCATCAGTAGCATGTCCAGCCAGGACAGCCCCCACCCCCCCCCTGCAGCGGCGGTCCGCTCTGTGATTCATTAGCATGCTGGAGCGAGCGCTGGGCTCCGTAATGGCCAGTAATGCTGATAGTGGACTGCTGAGCCGCCGCTGTGCCGCAGTGGACCAGTCCAGCAGCCAGGCCTCGCGCTGAATTCTCCTCCTGACGGGGCTGCGGAGCACGGCCTGCCGTTAATGCGGCCACACAGGACCCCCCACAACGCAGAGGAGGGGCTCGTCTGCCTGGTCCTGTCCTTCTCTTCATCTTTTCATCCCTCTGTCGTCCTGCTTACCACCGTCTTTCTTCTACTTCTATTCCTTCCTCCCTTCCTCTTCAGTATGTCCCCAATTCTTTTCTCTGTCCTTCATCTCTCTCTCTCTCCCTTGTGAAGTCTACCACTCCAAGGGGTCTTTGTCTTCGTCTTTTTCTTCTTCTTTTCATTCTATTTCTTTTTCTTTCTTTTGCTCCCCCCTCACCCTTCACTCACTCTCTCTCTCTCTCTCTCTCTCCTTTTTCTTCTTTTTCTTCATTTTCTTCTTCTTCTTTTCACTCTTTTTTGTTCTTTATTTTACTCATCACATGCTCTCACTCCAATTCACTCGTACTCCTTTTTTCCTCTTTTTATCCCATCCTTTCTCTCCCCTTCACTTCTCCCTCTCTCTCCTTGATGAACGCTCTCACTCCATTACCTCTTCCTACATCTTTATTTTCTCCATTTCAATCTTTCTCTCTATATTTTGCTCTCCCTTTTTCACTCTCACACTCCCTCTCTGACTCAGTCCGTCTCTCCTACTCATCCTCTTCTTTATCCCATCTTTTATCTTTCCTTCTCTCCCTTACAAACTCTCTTCATCATCATCATCATCATCATCATCATCATCTTCTTCTTCTTCTTCTTCGTCTTCTACTTCTTCTTCTTCTTCTGTTTTTCAAGCTTTTTCTCTCTCTTTCTTTTTCTCTCCCATCACCCTCACTTTCTCTATGGTTCTCTCTCTCTCTCTCTCTCTCTCTCTCTCTCTCTCTCTTTTCTTTTATCCTTTCTTTTCTACTCCCTCTCTCCTGTATGAACTCTCTCATTCCTTTTTCCCCTTACCTGTTGTTCTTCTTTTTCTATTTCCCCCTTCAATATCGCTCTCACTCTGACCCCCCCCCTCTCTCTCTCTCTCTCTCTCCTCCCTTTCCCCCATTCCCAAAAGAAGCTGGTGTGGCAGACCCTCTGCAGTGTTCCTGTGTGCACGGAGGGAAATGGTCTGAGTGAATGCTTTGATAAGCAATCCAAACTTAATAGCTCAGAAAATGGAATTAATTGCAGTGCACAATGACATTAAAGTGTTGATCTGGCCCCTGTCCTCTCGGGCCTGCTGTGACTGCGGCCCTGTCTGAACACATCGCTTCTCTTTATCCCCCCGGCACCGTGTAAAAACAAGAGAGGGATAGAGATATTACTGCATTAAAGTGGAAGATGTTGGATTTTTTATTTCTTGTGTCACATGAGTGCTACCAGCCAAAAGTTTAGACACATCTACTCAAAGAATCTATTTTTTTAGAAGAAAGTTGAATCTATGCACATGTACAGAGTTCTACAACAAGGGAAAAGGGCCATAAAATCTAAATAGGTGGTCAGTTCAGTGGTCAGGATGTGCTTTGATTTGAAATGATTAATTGTAGAAAAACTAAATGACTCCTTACAATAGTGATGAAAGGAACTTCCATCTAAATTTATATTCATTCCACCAGAATCTGGGGGTCGGTGGAATAGTTTTTGTCACAGTGCTGATCTATGTATATACATTAATCTTACGTTTGGTATAAGATGTCTTCCCAGACACTCACCAAAGGTATTTAATTCAACATAAAATACTTACCTACTATTAATTTGTTTACACTGTTATTGCTTCTACACTAGTAGTAGTACTATATAACTGATAGAATCATTCGTACATTCATTTTCTGCAACTGCTTATTCCACACTGGTGCATGTGTACCGGAGCCTGCCCCCTCACACTGGGGATGTAATCATAGTAATTAAATTACCACATCTACATTTAGAATGCTGTCTATTACACTGTCATTCATATTTTGTCATGGTGGAAATATGTTTGTACACTTGAAAATAATTAGATCATGAAAATAATTATATCACACATCATTATATCACACATTCTGGTAAACCTAGATTTACTCAAAGGCCTTCTTTGTGCATAGATGGGACCACCTTGTACCAACAGAGGGTCAAGATGCCCCTTTTTACGAGAAAGGCATGTTTTCTCTTTGTGTTCTAAAACCAATGGTGTATTTTATTCCGGTTTTATATTAAAGGGGGTAATATACTATCCTTATAAAGTGTTTATATATGATTAAATGATAAATGGTTTATAATCAGGTTGCTAATTAGGTTGTAAAGGGTATATAAATCATGATTAAGCAGTTATAAAAAGGTTCACTAAGCTCATTTGCTATTCGCTTAGCTTACATTGCCCCTTTCTAATGCAGAATTAAGGGGGGGGGCAGTATCTGTCACTTTCCTTACATTTGATTTGATTGGAATCAAGCAAATTAAGTGCATTTGTTTTTATAGTTTTTTTTCTTTGCAGTCTCAGTCAGATGGTTTCTTCATGCCTCGAGTTGGAAGGTGCCTCGCAGGTCTGGTGAAATGAACAGTAAACAAATTAAAGGAGCCCCCAATGCATCAGTCTTCTGTTCGTTTTCAGTGGGTGGAGGCTCAGTGAGAGCTGCTCATTCTGCCAGGTTGTGCGTGTTTGTGGAAGGAACTGAAAGAGAAGACAACAGCTGCATAAACCTTCACATTCTGCTTAAATATTCAGGCAGTGAATGAGTGAGTGTGTTTCAAAGTGAGTCCAAACCGTGCAGTGCCTGAGTCTGCCTGTCCACCGGGGAGAATGTGTCGTGTATATGCGCCGTATGCAGCCAGAATAAAAAAATAGAGCCCGGGGAAAGTAGCTGGGACTTCTTTTTTTTTTCTTATTAACAGACTCCTTTCTCATTTCAGCCTCTTCATCAGACAGAAACCTCAGTTCGTTTGAGTGGGCCTCATTATTTTATAAAGCGATCTTGGCCGATACAGAATAATAACAGGAGCTCACAGGAACAGAAAGGAGAGTACATTAAAGCGTTGAAGATTTGTGAAACATCTTTATATTTTAGCATCTCTTCTCATGACAAACGCTTCTGATAAAGCAGCTATTGCCAAGCTGTCTATTGGCCAGGATGAGGATGAAGCCACTTCTTGGTTTATTTGTGTTTTTCCCCCCTCAGTGGTGTACAGTAGAGCTTCCTTTTCTTGGTTTTTCAGCAATAATGAAAAAACGTCAGCTGGACAAATAACGCACATTGCTTTTCTATGCTAGACTCTAGTGAATTATTTTCCCAGTTATTTAGACGTTTTGTGTCTGAAGTTTTGTCTCCAGACTTGAGAGAAAGTGCTTTAGAAGATGTTTTGGTCTCGTTTTTTGTACCCTGTCTGAAATCATTGTGTAATTCAAACTAAAAATGCATCCGTTAACAACATGACCACTGTGTTCACTGCTGTAGATGTACTTTATGTAAATACACATGTGCATCAACATCAGATATTTTATTGATTTGGTAACCCTTTACACTAAAACTACCCTTATAAAGTGTTTATAAATTATATATAACCAGGTGGCTAATTGTACACAGTTTATAAATTAATTAATAAGCAGTTATAAATAAGGTTGCTAAGCTTGTTTGCTATTTGCTCAGCTTACCTTATCCCTTTCTCAGGCATGTTAAACTGAAACATATCAAGTATATGTTAACATTCTACTATGGATAAAATACCAGATAAGATAAGATAAGATAAGATAAGATAAACCTTTATTTGCCCCACAAATGGGAAATGAGCGTTGTCACAGTAGAACATGGACAGGAGCGGTGAATAGAGAACAATAGAACAGGCTTGATTACAACTGTTTATTTATGGATAATGTACTGTGAACAACCTAATTAACAATTATTACATCATGAGATGACCTGAACTACACCTGCACAGGAAATCCCATTTCACTAAACTTCCTGTCCACTTGTGTTGTGTCATGCTAACCTGACAAGAAATCTGGCTTTAAACATTACTGTAATGTGGCACAACTCATAGAACATCAAAAAAGCAATTTTTTTAAAAAGAATGAGCATGAACACTGCAATGTTACAAAACAACTCTGGTCAGGTTACCATGTCACAACGCAAGATTTTACTGTTTCAACTGTTTGTGTGTCTAAAACGTTGATATTTGTGTATTAATTTAAACTCTATGTATGCAAATGAATGTGACAGCATTAACAATACTTGCATAATTGCTACTTTATAAATCTGTAAAATAAGCATTCATATTCCCACCATCAAGCAGAGCTCCAAACCACACATCATGGGCATTCAAGATATCACTCATGATGGTTCCATTTCGCATCGTAATGGAACCGTCCATGTTTTTTACCACTTTGGTGGTTGAATATTAAACCATCCCAAGCTCCAGCTTCTCAGTACCTACATTCAACTGATCTCTCCATGTCCCTTCATGCATTTTCCATGTATCCATGTATGCAGCTGTGGTTGTGAGGTTGTACAACCTTTACAGATTTAGAATCCATAGAAATAAATGATTAAGTCACTACATATGATTGAGTTTCCATTTTAAAATGCCAAGCTGGACTGGACTGTGGTGTTTTAGCTAATCGAAGCCAGACAGGTTGGAAACACAATACTTTAGCTTTATCACATAACAAAACAACAACACTTGATTTATCCCTTAACCTTTCACACATATGCACAAAATAGATCCTTTGAAATGAACGCACTGTAAATAAAGGTATCGAATGGTTCTCCAGTTCTTCGAAAAGTGAATGTTTTTGAAGCTTGTCCAACAGCACCTACAAAGGAGTGTGTATGTGGGTGAGGTATGAACAGGTCTATTTGTGTAAGGATGTCTTTGCGAGAGCATCTTTGACTATAAGGGTAGCTCACATTTTACTTGTGTTTTCATTTTCTGTGAACATGCTGTATATCATATGGCACACAGTCCCGGTCGTCTGTGTAGGAGGAGCAATGTTTGTGGAGACAATTAAACATGACGCATGTTCAAGAAACTCACTGCTTTCTGACTATTTAAAAATAATCTCATTTTAAAATTAGATTACTCTGGGGAAAGCTTTCGAAAAGGCAAGGGCAATAAATGTATCACTAATGGCTCTTGAGGGTTTTTTTTTTTCATGCCGGGAGCAAATTGGCCATATTTCTATATTTCACAGTAGGACCTGTGGCTACGTGGTACTGAATATTAAAAGATAAGAAAGAGCTGGCGATATCTCAGACGTACATGTGCACTTAGAATCCACCCCCCCCATACAATCTCATTCTAATGTCTTTTTAATGCCATTTCATTTCCAAGTTGCAGGGCTTTGAATGATTTCAGCCTAATAACAGCCAAGGAGGGAATATAATAGTAAAAAAAAGAATCCATTCCAATATTTTCCTTCCTTCATTTGACATTTACCAGGAAAACACAAGGCAGGGAGCGAGCTAATTATCACATCTGAATGTTGCAATGGGTCTTTAATGATGATGACTGTGATGCTTTTTCAGCTGTTCATGAAACGAGGGAAATTCAATGAGAGGAAAAGTAATTAAAGGGTATTTTATCTTGGCTCTGAAATAAATCACCTATTATGTTGCAAATTTACAAAGTGAATCTGCAAATCCAGAGACTACAGCATGCTAGAAAAATACATTTTGTAACTTTTAGGCATATTCATTACTTCACTGGACAGAAATACACATTCAAAACAGACATTAGTGAAGATTTGCAAATTAGGTTTATACGAAGTAAAGTATTGAGAAAGTTTTACTTTTATGCTTCCATAGTGGAGAATTCATTGTCGGAAACTGAAAGGTACGTTTCTTTTATTACAAGTATTATATTGTAATTATTTTTGAATACATTCAATCAATTGATACCATTTTTAACTCTCAGAACTCTGAAGCTATCTTTCCTGTTTATACATGACTTCTAATATGTAAAGCCTTAAACAATAGGTAATGTACAAATATGCCATTTTCAGCACAACCTAGACATGTGATATAGTCTTTTTTGTAAGTAAACTAACTATTTGGATACAACTGATCCAAAAAATGAAGAAATTTGGTTGAACATTTTTATTAAGAGTGTTCTGAAGCCTTTCTCGTGCTCATTATCCTGGTTAAATGGAAATGAATTTTTCACAAATGTTTCTAATATAATTCAATTAACAATATTATTTCAAGTGAGAGCTAAAAAGTACATTTACATACTGATAAATTTAAAATGTAACCATGCATCTTAAAATAAATGTATGAACCAAGAGATCCAATGAACCGTTTGAAATAGAATGTTATAGCTACTGTTAAAATAGGCTAAAGTTGGTTTCGGTATTTGTTACATCACTTACTTTACAGTCTGTGTGAAAGCTGGTGTACTGCGAAATATCTTCTTTAAAAGGATCCGATATGAAACCCATTTCTTCAACCCCATTCCCATTCAGTGTTCAGTGGTTTTTGGTTCAATACGAACAAGCCCGTCTCCAGCTGTTGCTTCCATGCTGTAAATGTTGTGAGGCCTTATACATTTATATATTTACTGCACTCAGCTCTTAACACAAAACACTGGCGGAGGCCCAGGCCAGCCAACCCATGAGTCACATCTTTAAAAGCCTCGACTACAGCAGCCGGCCAGCCAGCGCCCAATATTCCTGATTAAACCAGGATGGACACCAGGGATATGGAGCCAAAAAGCCTTTTATTTTTTAAATATTCATCACTCTGACGTGTATTTAATCCTATTTTCAAAAGCGGGAGGGGTATTGTAGTGGAGGCACTTCAGCGGAAGATGCAATCATAAATGCAATTACAATCACCCCCCCCCCTTTATCCAATACAAGATTCAGGCTGGTTATAGGGATGTTTTTTTCCTCCCCGGATCTGTTTACTCTTCCCACTGTGCTCGTTTGGCAGCGGGACAGGAACGTTCGGAGCTTTAGTCCAACTTAAGTCAGCGGGTCCTGCTTAAAGTTTAATCCCATTTACATTTATGGAAAATTGATTGCTCAATTGTATTCCGAATGGTCACTCAGACAGTCCATTAAAGGCGGAAATAGGATTGACAAGGCAGCGCACATGGGGATTGAATTCGGCAAGGTCGACTGCTGCAACTGAGAGGAGCAGTATTCAGCCAAGTTGCGCCTCTCAGTTGCAGCAGTCGACCTGGAGGACAAAATGCTTTTTTACGTTTATTTGGTGGTATTATTTAAGTGTGATCATTGAATTGCACATATTTACAATATAGATATTATATAGAATGATGTGATTCTCAATGGCCCCACAGTTGGCCACAAACCATGGTGGGTTTCCTCCAGGGTCTCCAGTTTCTCCCACAAACTTGTGTGTCAGGTGAACTTGCCATTCTAAACTGAATGTTGGTGTGTATGAGTGTATGGTGTGTGTGTGTGTGGGTGACCTGTTGTTGCCTGGTGCCCCACCCATGGTGAGTCACGCCTGTAGAACCCAAATATAGGTTCTGGGGACTTGCAAGTCTAGTAAAGAATAAGCAGCTACAGAAAATGAATAAATGATTCACAGTCTGAATGGACAGGTTGTTTTTTGCCAGTACATTTTCAGAGAAGTGTCAAAACGAGAATGTACAACAACTGGTATTGGTTCATTAAATTGATCCCCTTTGGTTTAATGAGCCAAAGTCAGATGTGAGTTGAAAAAAACTCTTCCCTGCAAAGTAATTAATAGCATTTATTTGTGTAAATGGGATAATTGCATGTTTTTTGTTACTTTAATCCATGTTTTGTACATTCTTACCCATTACATTCTGCTGCTAAGAGTCCAGGAGAGGCGAAGGCATCAGTAGGATGCAAATTCCAAATATAAATGCAATATATTAGAAATACTACATAGTTAAACCCATCTGCAAATGTGTCACCAGTACATGGAATGCTAAATTTGTTCTTAAAGTGTATTTTAATGTGTTACAATATAGCTCTGGGTGGGACTCAACAAAGTGCGGAAAGATATTTGCAAAATGAATGGATTTATGATTACATTTATTAGCTATATAAAATGAAAGTGCAGGAATGTTGCTTAAGGAAAGTGTGCAAAATGTGTAGCCACAATATCAGAATCTATGCACTGAATCATACAATTTGCTATTTATTACTAATTTGATTGTAGATGAATGACTTCTATTAAAAAAACAAACAAATTACACATGCCTTTAATGAGCACCATTTGCATTCACAAACTTGGTTTATATTAATTTATTTACTAGATGAAGGCTTCTTTCCTGACTTCTCATCTGTATTTTCTTATATTCTTAAAAAACGAGAGGACTTATATAGAATTTATAGCATAGTGTAAAAATGTCTGTGCTAAGTGCCACTTTTGGTCACACCCTCTTCCACCAGAACATTTCTGCACCTCTCAGACATCGATGTACATAATGCGACATGATAATCCCCCGGAGGAACGTATTTCTACAGGCCTTTGAATTGCCAAAACATAATTATGATGGCAGCGCATAATGGCTCGTGCAAAAATTAGAACGTAACGAAATACTACAGAACAGCTTCCGACAGTGCTTAAGGCGCGGCCCCTCCTTCCCCGTGAAAGCAGTAAACACGCAAAGCGGGCAATTTGTTCAACACAATGGAGCCATGAGCTTATTTAAATGGTACAACGGTGCCGTTTTTCTCTTTTTCCTCCCTCCCTATCTCTCTAATTAGGCGAACGTAGCCCGAAACCAGTTGTTCCAGTGGCAAGTTGTGTGTTGCCGCTCCTTGATGTAGACCCCCTACGATTCGCATTTGCATTGTGTGTCATCATTGAGGGCATGAATACATGAGTATATGAACCTAAGGCCGGGGTGCTACTGTCGAAAAAAAGAGGAATGCAAGTGAACACACACTGAGAGAGCTGCTCAGGAAGCAGGAGGGAAAAAAGCCAAATTGCCCGCAAATGTATCTCCTAAGTGTATCTCCGACTTGATCATTATTTAGGAAGATTTAATCTGGCACGCATTCGCTGTAAATGGCTCAAGCTTCTGCTTGCTAATGCCGCACACCAACCGAATTCCAACTGGGATCTGATGGCATGCGCTCCGTGGGTCCCTGGGTGGCGTTCCTGTGTCTCTGGCAGAGTGATTTTGGAGAATTAGGGCCTATTATTTGCATGGAATTGGTTTAGAGAGTTTGCAGATGGTGAGAGATTTGCCAATCAATCCCACCGGATTCACCACGCGTTCCCCATTGCACCTCTCGATCGTTCTTAACTGCTTGAAGGAAGCCATTGCTTTGATTTACTAGTCATTGTAAAGAGGTACAACTGAAACTAGCCTTCAGATGGTTCTCGTCCTCTGCTATCCTTAATAAAGTTATAATGAAGTCACAATTGTTCGAGTTTTTCTCCTCAGTCGAATGACTTCATTTATATTTTGCACTCACTATTTTTGCTGTATTGCTCACACTAACTAAACATTTTATTCCTTATTTCTGTCTCCTTGCTCTGAGTAAAGAAAGTGTATGGAACGTTTCTAAAAATGTAGCTAGAACAGGAGATATTTGATCTAAATTTGGTGAAAAGTTGTGTGTTCACTTTTTGTTTCATCATCGCCATTAAAACAAAAAAGTTAACTACAAAATTTATTGATGTCATTTAATTTGAAGGCAAATCTAAATTAATAGGTATTTACTTCTGCAAAGAAAGAAGTATTAATGCAATTACATTAAAAATATAATAAACATCCCTAATCAAGCATTACTGACATATTGCCATTAGCACCATTGTATATCTGATTGTATTCAATCTGTATTTAAAGTACTACAGTTACTTGCACAATACATGCAATAGTGCCATCATGCCATGTTTTTTTCTCAGCTGAGGTTCAGAAATATTCAGAATCTTAATTCGGAGTAATTATCACTTGATTGTAAAAAAATAAATAATTAAAGGGGGAAAAAAGGCAAAGCAGGAAAGAGGGGAGCCATAGCATCAGCAAAGTGGCTGTAATGTAATAAGCAGCCTCTGCTTAATGGAGTCAGGCCCTCCATTTAAGAGAATAAAGGCAGTGGTATGTATGCTCTCTCCCTGCAGAGCCTGGCCATGCATTTAAATCAGCCGCACATCAGCTGAGTGGGTGACTAGGCCAAAGCTGTTTGTAGAGACTGCTGAAGAGAACCTTTGGCAGACGTGTTGCTGTGTGTGTGTGTTAGTGTGTTTGTCTGTGTGTGTGTCTTGTTTTGTGCCATTGCTGTGCCTCACGTGTCATCACTACCAACACTAAATCCCACAGATCACGACCATACAACACAGACACAAACACACACAGATACCACATACACAGCACAGTGTGGTAACAGTTTATGGGATCATTGTTCTGTGTGGTTTTGTTCTTTTTCTTGGTGTTTCAATTCAGCTGGCTGTGATAATAACGGAGCGTTAGGCACTACAGATAGAGAGCCTAACCCGGTGTGTTATAGGGTGTGTGAGTGTGTGTGTGAGTAACAAAATGGCAATAGTTACCTTTGACATACTTCTTGTAGTGTTTTGCCATCCAACTGGTGTGAGAGGAGAAAGTTGATTAAAGTTTTATACTTCTCCTAATTAAATAAGATATAATTCAACTGATCACTAATCAGTCCCTAATACAGCAGAATGAGGTGTTTGTGTTGGAGTTTAACAGACACTGGTATGAAATGATTTTCATAATCATAGAGATGCTGATTTAAAAATAATATATATAAATATTTATGTGATCACTGACCAATCAGTGTTGATCATTCTCAGCACAGCAGTGACACTGGCATGGCAGTTCCATGTTACTGTGTGCATGTGTGTGTGTGTGTGTGTGTGTGTGTGTGTGTGTGTGTGTGTGTTACATGTTGCTACTAGACTGCTTCTATAGATTTTTAACACTATACTGTCACTTTGTTGGACTATTTCACCCTTAAATCACAGTCTTTATGCATGTGTTGTGCTTAAGGCATATGCATGGATAATTTAATTAAATTTTGTCATTATAAGCACTTAATATTATGTTGTAATGACATCAGGCATATCCTGGGTGAAACAATTTCCACACCGAGTCATTCATTAATCAGAATGTTAATTAATCCTTGAAATGATGCTATCATCTTCCTTTTCCAAACATATCTAAAGATTAATTAATGGTGGAGACAGGAATAAGAATGTATGTGATGTTAATTATCTAGACGCTGACTCATCACTTGCCATGCATTTCCTATGCAGTGTGTCCTACAGAACACTGTTAACCTGCTAATGAAGTTCCATAAGTCATTAGTGGTTGTATAAAAAGTATTTGTCCAAAGCAGGTGATCAAGAAACCCCTGTTCTCTTGCTTTGGAGAGGTAAATTTATTTTGACTGATGAGTAATTGCATCTAATAGATTCATATTTACAGCAGTTTGGTTCATATGGATGTTCTGAGAGTGTATTTTCCTTTACAGCTTTACATGCTCATTATTTCTACTATATATAGATCAAATATTGCATCCAACTGGTCTCTAGTTCAACAGTCTTCCCTATTTGTATCTTTATATTCATATGTTTGCATTATTCATTATTATTATTAATTAACAAAACACTTTATGTTGTCGTGGTATGAAATGTGCATGCATGCCTTGCCATGCTTTGTCTTCTTTTGGCATCAAAACAGAAAATGTAAGAAAAAGACTTGAGTCTATCAGTTCAGTGGGGAATTCGAAATGGAAATGTTACATCCAAACCTATTCATTTGGGGCTAATACTGTAAAGTCAATCCAAACTGCATTGCTTCTATTAGTTATAATAATGTAGTCTGGGAGTTCTCCTTCTAGGTTGGTTTTACAAGCATTTTTCAAAGCTTGTCCAGTCTTACAGAACAGCTAATGAAGAACATGAGCCAAGCCTTGACTCTAAAGCGTTAAACCAGAAAATCACTGGATGTGTCAAAAGTAATGCAAAATGTGTCTTTACTGGGGAATTCCACTGATTTTTTTAAAAACTATGGGTGCCTAGAGTAGAGTTTAGATTCTCTGCTCGAACCTGACATGAGATCGGGCCGTGATCGGGCCAGGTCGGGCTGTGATCAAGCATTTGATTTTTTTAATCATCACACGTATTTTAAAAAAATTGTCGGGTTTAAATCGGGTTCGATAATTACAGTAAATGTGTTGGGCGGGGCTGGGCTCGGGCACAAGGTGCACAGGCTCGGGTTGGGTCGGGTCTCATTTTTTGGGCCCGATCTAAACTCTAGCATAGAGCTTGTATCCAATTTATTGACTGTGTTTATATATAACATTGATTTATCTGAACTCTGATAAAATAAGAACTTTATAAGGGATGATGTTGTCTTTCCCTTCAATTTCAACAGTATCTTTCAGGCCAACGCTTCTATTGAAACACCCTTCAAATAATATCTCAGACACCAGGCAAAGTAATTGTAACCATTTTGTGTTATAACTTTCTGTGAGGAAGATTTTAGACTCATTTAATTCTTTAGACATCTGGCTCCATTCAACACCGCGGTGAACAATTCTGCATCATTAAGTTTTTCGAAAAGGAGCTCTTCACATCAAACCACTCTGAACGACTTTGTTTACATCTCAAACGTTTAATTATGTGGAACTTCAGAGAATAAAAATCAGTAGAATTCCCTATGAAAGGGCACACAATGCTGTGCATTGCTTTTTTTTCCCTTTCTGTTCTAAGAATGTATGCAAACCGCAGAGGGATCTCCTTTCACTCATAACAGGAGTCTTACAATATTCACTCAAAGTCTCTCTCTCTCTCTCTCTCTCTCTCTCTCTCTCTCTCCCTTAGGCACCTCAGCAGATGGGCCGATTGGCGTTCTATAGGTATGAGCAGCCC
>JBBKCR010001113.1:0-13242 GCA_037577295.1 Ladigesia roloffi | reverse complement strand
ACATCCCTCTCCACACTGTCCAGCACATCCCCCTGTCCAGCACATCCCTCTCCACACTGTCCAGCACATCCCCCTGTGCAGCACATCCCTCTCCACACTGTCCAGCCCATCACCCTGTCCAGCACATCACCCTGTCCAGCACATTCTGTCAGGAGAACAAATGATTCACTCTATATTATTCAGTATATATAATGGACTAACCATTAAGTATTATTAATTATTTATTAATCTATAAGGAACGTTTTAGGATTTAATTGTTAAATCAGTTGCTATTACTAACTACGCATTGATATATTAGGAGTTAAATCTATGATTCAGTATCTACTTTCCCTTTTTCAGATTAGTCAGTGTACATTATGAGTTATGGAGTATCCATTATTCAGTTATTCAATTTCTAATGTGAGCTATACAGTTTCTACTGTGAATGATTCAGGACCTGTTATGAATTATGCATTATGTAGTATTAATTATTCGCCGACTACTATTTAGTATCTACAAATATTTTTGTATCCATTATGCATAGTTCAGTAGTTGCTTTGAATCGAGTAATAATTGTTGAATACCTGTTATGAATAATGATGCATCTACCATCAATTATTCAGTATATGCTATGAAAGATTCAGTATCTAGTAATAATTATTAAGTACTTACTCTGATGTGCTCAGTATCTACTAAGAATGATTCATTCTGCACAATGAAAAATTCAGTAAGTCCTGAATGAATTACACATTAATGCCCTGAGGTGTTTCTAGGTGGTTGAGTATCTGCTCCTTTCTACCCGTGCTCCTCCTCTCCAGCTCGGCTTCCACTCGTCTGCCCTGCCATCTGCATTCGCATGTGTTAGTACTAGCGGCAGGGCGGCAGATGCTGGACTTTTTTTTCCCCTTTTTTTTTGGTGAAGGGAACATGGAACGAAGTGAATTCGTGGACTTTTATCTCACTAATTATGGAAATCATATGCTTCAGATACTCTTTATCAGGATGCTGTGATTCTTTTTTTTCTGGAGGCAGAAACTCCAGAGTCTCATCACGACCTACAGGATGGGTGTAAAAAAAAAATAAAACCTGCCCTGACGATTCATCTCTCAGAAATCGGTCCAGATAAATCTCAACTTCACCGCTGAGCTGTTTTCTCAGGGAACGCAGCTCTTCTTCGAAAGCCTCGGCTGTGCAGATGAAGCTCTAACCTCGAACAAAAGAGCATCCTCTCCTGATTCAGTCACATTGCAAAACATCTCCACCTCTTTTACCTACTAACACAATTTCTCCCCTTCTTACAATGAGCACTGAGACACATAGTCACCCCGGACAGGTTTGAGTCCATTAGGATTTCCATAACTTTTGCCTAAGGGCTCTCCAAAAACTAGTGAATGTAGACATTAACTCAGCACCAAGCCAGAATGTAAAGAATCGATCCTGAATAACAGCTTATAAACAGGCCGTGTTAAATCCTAGCACTGTGGCGCTGGGCCGGAACGTAAATGAAGTTTGTCAAGGCTTTGCAAGTGGCCGTAATTGCATGGCTTGTGTTTAACAATACCAATTACCTCACATGGCTACACTCTTTTCACCTCTTTCAGTCAGCCACGGCAGGGGCTCATTACTCAGAATCTCCAGAATCTATTTATGGCGTCCTGATGCTGTTGCATGAGGACTAAACATTTAATTAATCAATGCTTACAGAGAATCAGCTCTTGGAGCAATAAATGTATCTGCACATAGTCTCTACATAAGTAACATTATATTGCATCAGTTACTGTCAATAGTTCAAAAAATCACATTTTTCAGGGCTGTCATGTCAGTGTTTCCCCCACCAATAAACATGTTGCATCCCATCCACAAGGTTTGGATGGGATATGAACATCAGGATGCAACTGGAAGACTACGTTTTGTATGTGATATCTGCCTCTACATACAGATCCAGTCACCGGTACAAGTGTGTAAGCGGGATTGAGGATATGGCAAATAAATAGCATGGATATTTTAGGCTTAAACAAAGTTTAATATCTTTGTTACAATGTATTCTAGTGTGTAGCTACAGCTGGCTTTAATCACAGAAATTTGTAGTCCCGATTAATTCAGAAGCTGAACTAAAAGTTTGGAGCGGCTCCTCTTAGCAAGGGAAACCGGTGAGAGCTCCCCCTGCTGGACGTTTGTCGTCATTAACAATCAGCTTTCCATTTAATTCCTTAATAGTCCAGGCAGATTACCAACGAACTCCTCAAAAATAAATGTGTTCAGAACTGACATGGGTTCGATGAGACCACATGAAAAAAGAACTGGTTTTGAAGGGACTACCATTGGAAATATATCCCAGTGACAATTATGTATCAAGGTGTGGTATAAAAATGCATAATAATTCATTAGTAACATTTTATGGCAAAGGACGGCAATTAAAACAAAAATGAAAACAATAAGGAGTGATTATCCGCAGAAACAACACAATGTATCGTCCACCTCCATCCGTCTGTCGGGTATGAAGCCATCCAGCGTCTTCACACCAGATTCTGTAACAGTTTTGAGCCGCGAGTGTTCTGCATTATTAATGAAGGAGTGATGAGCTGTCCTGCTCAGACTGATCTACTCCAGAGCTGTCACATTCGCAGCCACAGAAAATGCTAATTGAATATTAAACGTCCTCTGATTGGAACATAAAGGGTCTCTAAACTAGTGCTGGCAGTTACCAGGCACACGATGCAGTACATTTTCTGAGTTCAAATCATGTTTAAAGGAAAATATATGGATTATCTGTATTTACTAAGTGCCATTTTCAGCATAAAGTGAGTAATTATATTGTGTTTTGGGAACAAAGTCCCTAGAAGGAAATGTCTTGTGATTTTAACATAATAACCATCTGCTCTCTTTTGAATTACACTTGTATTATATTTTCAACAGTTGCCCACTTGATTCTATATCTATATATTAAAATTACAATTTAAAAAGATCCTGTGTGGTAAACCATTAGCAAATTTCCCACTTGTGGGACTAATTAAGGTTTGTCTTATCTTATCTTAATAAGGGTATAAAAAAATATTCCTTTATGGCATTTATAATACAGTGCAAAGTCTTGAGCCAGTCCCCATTTCTTTATATTTTGCTTTGAATCTCCTTTTTTGGTGCATAAACACTATATTCTGCCAGACTGAGTTATCTTTGTCATACTGAGGAGATTAAATGAAAGAAATGCTAACAAATATTTTAGTGTGACAGGCTGCAAAGTGTCTAAAGAGACAAGAAGCCTAGGTAAAGGAGATCCAACCACTCAGCAGAAAGCCTGGAGAACTGTTCTATAAAACTACATTATAAGTGCAAGACAGTCTGGCTTTGTGAAAGCCAAAGGTGAAGAAACGAGGTCTCAAGACTTTTGCACAGTACTCATGAATCACAAAATCAAGAGCCTGAGACTCTGACAAGCGGGTTCTGATTGCATTAAGAATTCAGGCGATGGCTCCAGAGGTCACCGGGGCCAAAATGTCCAAATAGCTGCTGCCCAGTCCCTACATTTCAGTCCTTCACAGTAAAGGATTCTGTCTATAAACCTCAGTTCTACAGCTCTGACATCAGTAAACGGAGACAGGAGGGCATGAAGCAGCTATAGAAATGCACCGGCAAGGCGGAGGAGGACTGGAACGCCGTACATTACCTGCTGTGAAGTTGTAGTTTGCAGAGAAGCCGATGGCCTCCAGTTCACCATCCGCGACAAATTTGATCCACAGGTAGCGACCACTGGACCGGATGTACTGGGGGCTTTGCTGGCCACAGTAGCGTCCAATTATTGGAGAAAAGCCAAAGGGACCATCCCGCACTTCGATGTGATCAAATTTACATTCCCATGATGGCTCTATTGAGTACTTCTCGTCAAAGAAGAGATCAATACACTGTCTGGGGGGAGCTGGAACCACAAACACACCAGACAACATAACACACACACACACACACACGCGCGTGTCACACACAAGGTGCAACTGAGCATATGCGTTCCATCTTAACCCTATAGCTACACTCAGGATTCCATTATAAAAACTACACCAAAGCATGCATTGTTAATTTACAATAGAAAAAAAATACAGGACATATTTCAGTAAGGTATTTTATGCACTTTTTAGAAATATTAAACTTATGATACATTTTATGTATCAATCATTCTTTTGTATTAAAGATGATTATTTATGCTGTATATGGATTTGACTGGGGCGCCTACAATCGGCAACGGTCATTTGAACTGTCATAGATTTAGTTTAAATTAAGTGGTAAAACACTCTTTTTATCCATATTTGCTTTTGTAATCTCTAGCAAATTTCGAACACAGGTCAAAATAGTGCATTCTGAATAATCAATTCTGAAATTCAAACATTAACAGGTGTACTAGTTCTCCTAATCGCATTTATCCAGCGGCAATATAAGACAATACAATTACTTCCAGGCAGCCAAAACTTTAATGGTGTACACTCTATTAATATCATGCGGACAAAACACACATTCGTCAAAAAATACAATATCTTCTCAGGCATTTTCTAGCTACACATAAAAATAAAGATGGAAAAAGATAGCAAGGTGGAGAAATTGACATAAGAGAGAACTGAACATTCTTCAGTGACTCAGAATGGGAAATGCTGGGTATTTTTAGAGCTGAGTCGCGTGACCATGCTCTGATTGTGATGCTCAGAATCATATTATAATGTTGACAATTTAAAGAAGCAGCTACAGTGTTTAGCCACTTTGGCCGATTATTAGAACTGGAATCTGTAATTTATTCTCTTCTAAATTGCCTCACAGGTCAACAAGCTTGTTACCTAACTGCTCCGAACTGAACAGAATCCCAAACAGGGCTATACGGCTGCATGAAATATCGCAGCAATATGAAAATGTGTTTCTGAGTGTGACCAATCACAGCTCCAGGTGACTTACTGGCTGTTCTGATTAATCAATGTCTTCATGTAATCCAATAAAAGTCTCATTTTAAACTGTTAAACTAGTGTATGAACGGGCAAAGCTAAACAGGTATAGCTAGACTAAGGAGAGAAATTTATATGTGTTTGTTTTGTGACACTACAAAAACTATTACATGAAAGCTGACTGATTTGTAGCTTATTTTCCATGTATGGATTGTATGGAGGGGAGTATCTGCAGTGTGTTTTGTGGGAAACTATTTTAAATTGACTCCTCTTTGCATATATGATTACTCTGGAATATATTATTTTGCACAAATACAGAACTTAGATGATCGTATAATGTATGTCTTCTAGATTTCAGTGATATGAGTATGATGCTTCTGTGTTATTCCTCTCGCAAGTTATGAGTCTGAGACTATAGGATACAAAAATGAACGCTAAAAAGCATTCATGGAGTTCAAAAGTTAATGATGTTTTTGGAGTTTAGTACCAGTACCCGCCTGCTTCCTGCTGAACACTGGAGAGTCTCTTGTTCAGACAGGAGGTGCTGCCTTGCGTGATTCTGCAGTGTTAATACTTTGTCACAAGGCTTCGTTTTCACACGGTGAGTGTTGGATTGGATCAGTGGAGGGACGAAGCATGTTTGTTGATCAGAGTATTTGTAGCAATGCTCTAACCTCATAGAAACAGAAACTCAGAACACAGTTTAGATCCTATTTCTCAATAAAATCACTGCTGAGCTTCTGCAGGTTTTCATGTGACGACTTTATTTTCTGACCAGATCATGGAGAGTAGCTCAAAGAGTAATGTTAAGTATCGGTATCAGTACCAGGACAGTTGTAATCATACCCATCTCTAAGTGAAATACTCATAAGTTTACCTAAATTGTGGGGAGAAGTGTATTTTTATTAACATTTAGTCAGGCTGGAGTGGATTTATTTCATCTGAATTAAATTTGCATCCAAAGCATGGATAGTGGGAATGTTTACTGAGGTGAAATGAAATGTTTTTAAATTAAATGTTTGGAAATTTCCTTCAGATGCATTTACATTTTTACTAACATGAAAATGAAACTTGTTTCAAATGTATCTATGTTTACTTAAAGTGTGTGGAATGTGCTTCAGTTACTTTTCAGTACGTCAGTCTGAGTAAAATGTGGATGCGTATACGACTGAAGCTCAAAGAAAGGGCTGAACTGTTTTCTGCAGATGAGGAAAGAGTAAACTGCCTGCGAGGCTTTTGCGAGTGGAAAGGCGAGGTTTCTGAAAAAAACGTAAAACTCATCTGAATTGAAATGCAGTGAAACTCTCCACATACCTTCAATGATGTAGACGCACTCTCTCTCTGGGGGGTATTTGTTGGGGTAATTTGGAGACGTGAACAGCCCTCCCTCTGGATTTTTCACCCACGTTCCGCACTGCCCCGCTGGCTGCACCCCTGAGTTGTTTTTCACTGCAAGAAGCAGCAAAATCCCACGTCAGCAGCTGCATGGTCACTGAGAGTGACTGAGAGTTGTGTGACCAAAAGGTTGGTAAAACAAAATTACCTGCTTCCTTCTTCGTTGCCCCGGACAACCCAAGTATGAGGAGACTTGCAACAGCTGAGAGGGGATTTAAAGTAAAAAAATGAATGATTGTTACATTCTTTTAGGACCATCAGGTCTCAAATTCACAAGAAAAGCCTGAGAGGTGTATTGTGTCACTAATCAATGGATGTGTGCTGAGCTGGTTTACAGCTCAAAGACCAGGTTCATTATGAGGCTCATTTCAGGGTAATTTCAAAGGAGATCAGTAAAAAAACACCAGAAATGTTCACATAAAATACATCTGTGTATCTCATGCATAACTACATCAGTACATTTATCACACATTATACAGCACGACATCTCATGCATAAGAAGCCAGTGTTTCTCACATGAAAAAACTAGCTGTGTTGCGTAAAACCTAAAATAATTATTGAAATTGTAAGTCGCTTTAGATAAAAGCCAAATGAATGTATTGTAATTTAATGTTTTGCATAGACCACAGTATGTCTCAAGAATAAAACACTGTGTATCTCACACATAGTCCATAAAGACTGTACATCTCACATAAATTTCATTTTATCTCAAGCATACTGCATAGTATATCTGAGGTATTAACACCAGTATAGCCCATGCAATATATGTAAATATATCTCAACCTAAAAAAATGCAAGCATCTCACACATAAACCACCTTTATATCTCATGTATACGCATAAAAATACCAAGGTTTTCTCATGCATAACCATTAATGCATTAGTGTATCACACTCATAACAAAATATACAGCCTACATATACACACCAGTGTGTCTCACGCAAGAGATGGCAGTATATTCCAGTGTAGAAAGCCAGCAGAACATCTCAAATGTAAGTATCAATATATCTCACGCATAATTATATCTCACATCAGCATGTTTCACACATACAATGTCAGTATTTCTCACACAAAAATGCCAGTATATATCACCCATACAGTGTCAGTGTGTCTCAGGCATTAAACAGAAGAATATCTCACTTCTAAGCTCCAAAATATCTCACGCATAAGACAGCGGTGCACCTCATGCATAAAACCTCATAATTACACGAGTAATTTTTACACATACAACACCGTTGTATATCACGCATACGCCAGTTTATCTTACGCATAAAACCTCATATCTCACGCACAAAACCTCAATATATATTATGCATAAAACACCAGAAATATCTCACGTGCACTTGTGCAGACCTCACGCGCACAGCTCCATACTCGCGTGAGTGAAGTTAAGCTGGGCTCGTGGACTCACCGTGAAGGAAACTGCGCCCATGTACCATGTCTGTTCCTTTCAAAACAGGCTTCGACCTCAACTACTTCCATTTAGAAGGGAATTATTTCAGAAGAAACGTGAGTGATGGGTCTGAAGAGAGAAAGAACGAGTGAAAGAGTTGCTTGGGGTCAGATGCTTTTATGCAGTGGTTGCTGATGCTGATAGTGGTCCTGATGCTGATTCTGGTGCAGGGGCAGCAAATCCCTCAAAGAAATTCCCAACTCACGGCTAAAGCTCTGAAACAGTCCAGAAATCCGCACGAACGCTCCCAGATCCTTCAGCCGCTGCTCGAACAGGTCCTTCATGAGCTCCCCTGCTGCTCCACACCTTCACTCTTCAGATCAGGAGAATGCCAGCATCATAAAGAGAGAGAGAGAGAGTAAGAGAGATAGAGGTCCTCCATCTCAGGGGCAATCCTCAGAGTCCGTGCGCATCCATCTCCTCTCTTTTTTACTCTCTCTCACTAGTTTGCAGCAGGCAGAGCACGAAGCAACTTCAGCCTCGTGGGAGATCAGGGTTCCTCCGCTGCTCCTCTCCTCCAGAGAGACCCTCCAGTGGTCAGCAGCCCAAGAGCGTCATCCCCATCTTGGACAGCAGCTGTGCTTTCACGGCAGATTCCTTGGAGTTTAACCCTCCTCCTCTTCTCCCTCCTTCTCCTCCTCCCCCCGGTATGATGCAGCAGTGCGTTATGGGAGAAAACACACCTCTATCTGCTCTCCATGTGTTCTGTCCGGAAATAAATGCCGCGCGCCAAGACGCAGCGCACGCGCCGCCAAGAATGAATGGAGAGAGAGAGAGAGAGAGAGAGAGAGATGCTGCAGGAAAGCAAAAAACAGAGAGTGAGAGAAAGACGAGAAAGAGAGAGAGATGGAGGGATGAAGGAAAATGAGAAAGAGAAAAAGATAGAGGGAGAGAGAGGGAGATGCTGCAGGAAAGCAAAAAACAGAGAGTGAGTTAAAGACGAGAAAGAGAGAGAGATGGAGGGATGAGGGAAAATATGAGAGAAAAAGATAGAGAGAGAGAGGGAGAGAGAGAGAGAGAGAGAGAGAGAGAGAGAGAGTGTGTGTTTGTGTGTGTGTGTGTGTGTGTATGTGGAGCCTCCCGGCTCTCAGCGGCACCTGCAGCACGAAATGCTGAGCTGGAGCGTTGCGCGTTTTGTTTTAGCACCCGTATACAGACAAGCCCCGCCCCCTCAAGAGTTGGGGTTGGTTATGAGTCGCACCACCTCCTGAGCAACGATTGGCTGCACTGATCCATGCTCGTGCTTAAATTGGGAGCTAATATTTTGACCCTAATGTAATGATGGGAAATTCGAGTCATTTTACCGACTCGGATCATTAAGTCTCGTTCAGCAAAATGGAACGAATCTTTTTTCGAGTCATTCGAGTCATTTTGTTCATTTATGCAAAATATAATTAAAATGTTACGTCCCTAACATATCTACTGCTTACACAAACGTTGATCATACTACAAACAAGACAAAAAATTATAATGCTGTAAGGAACAGAAAAGTTTCATTCGTTGTTTACCTGTGTCTTTTAATCTATGATACACTCACCTTGCCTCTTATCTGACAAATTTTCGGGTTTCAGTCGTTTGTTCATCACCGGAAAGCCCATTTAGCTAACCAATGCAGGCTGAGCTGGAAAGAAAACGGAGAAGTTCTTATCTTGAGTCTGCGGGTATGAGTTGTTGATTAGTTCATCTCTCGAGTCTTCAGGTTTGAGTCGTACGTTCAGATCACCAATTCCACTTACCTGATACAGCTCATAAACTAATTAAGGGTTTTTAATGAGTGTCTGTGTGAGTAACAGTGATGCCATGGTCACAAGGAGCAAGCCTGAAGACTCTTTTTCTTAGGTTTACAGGAACCGTTTTGTATCTAAACCTATTGTGATGGTACTGGAGTTTTGTTGTTCCAGTGTAGACCAGAGTCTGCACCTACCTTCATCATCAACAGTACAGTGCCAGGTTTAGGATTATCAGTGTATGATTCCTGCTCAGTAAATCTCTTCTTAGTTTTTAATGGTTAAAAATGTAGTTGAACACGGCTTCTTCACAACAGCTCCTTTTTTTCTTTCTGAACTCATTAATTGGCATGGAAACCTGTGAAGTAAATTAAAAGTCATTAGGCGATGGAACATGCTGATGAAAGATGTGGTCAGTTCAGATCATAAGTGTGTATAAGATTCAAGACAAAATGAAACTTTTCCATGGAAATATGGTTTCCATCACAGTGGGAACTTTTCTTCTAGAGCCGGTAACAAATATCAGCTAACAACCTAAAATGTGGCCAGAAGTGTTTAGTCATTGTCATAGTTGATGACGAGGTGGATCAAAGTGACTTGGGATGTGAAGTGATGTCTGCTCTGATAAATGAGCCTTGGCAACCAGTGGACATTTCCCATGTTGCAATACTCCCATTCAGCATGTCTCTCTCGGACCTGGGGCCGCCCTGCGCATGCTAATGAGCACATCAGTATTCAAGCATTGACCCGCATAAAACACGACACTTCTCAAGTACATCAAGGGCTTTTGAGCAACGGCCGACCTCATATAGACAGCCCCGGCACTAGTTGGGATTAGTGTTTGTGAATCCAGCACCGATTAGGAGAGTCTCTGGATGTTCTCTCAACCTTATTATTACTATCAACCTTTACTTAGCCAGGTTTGTCTCAGTGAGATCGCAGATCTCTTTTGAAAGGGATAACTGGCCAAAATATCAGCAACACAGTTACAGTCCATCAGTCACAAAACAGAAAAGATGAAAAAAAAAAAAATCTTTAAAACAAAAAAAATATTTAAAACATTTGCTTACAGAATCCCAGGACTACTGTGTTTCCACCTGAACTTTAAAATCATTCAGGAATTCTGTTTCACGAATGAATTTCAGATTAAATTTTGTTCCAAGCATCAGGTGCTGAGAACCTAAACGTTTCTTTCCCAATTCAGTTCTTACTTTTGGAACAAACAATTTCAAAATGAGGTTTTAACCTCTTCGCTTCCATATCAAAAGTGATTTTTTTCCCAGAATGGATTTATAGATCATAGAGTATTAACAAGATAACAGTTCACATTAGTACAGACATACAATGATGAGTTATGCATTCATGTAAAGTATACCTTCAAAATCAATATCAGGCAAAAGGGTTAAGTCCACAAGTCAATGTTTTGCATAGAAAGAAAAACAAGACTAATTTATAAAATAAAATCCAAACAAGAACTTCACTACAAACTGAATGTGCTCCTTATAAGATTAATGGTCATTAAAAATCCTAGATATGTAAAAGTAAAATCTTAGATGATGATGTTGACGATGAGAATATGCAGGATTCTGGAGAATCACACCACCATTCATAAAGTCCAATATCTTATTATTCTGTGAAGTATCACTACTTATGTCACTATTTGTGACATATTAGACACTACTTACAAATGTTCACGGCTCTGTCAATTTTATGTGCAGTAACAAACTTGGTATAGAGACTTCAAACCGGTATTACTGTTATTAGCCATCTATTTCAGCAGGGTTTTTAAAAATTATTCTATAGTATTCATATCCACTTCTCTTACTGACCCCAGCATTTTTGTCAATACCATTGAATATTTGGTACTAATTTTTTTTATAATAGAGTTTTTATTTTGACATATACTATATTTTATTTTGCTCTTGTCTATGTGTCTGTCGATTTTTGATTGTGTCTGTTCCAACACAATCAAAAAAGTTGCTGATTGAAAACCCCAAATTTATTGAAATTTTAGGTTAAAAATCTCATTTTTAGATAATAAACAAATATTTTTGTCATTTTCGTTACGTTTCATCATGTAAATAAATGTACACTTCAGAGGGGCTGACACTGGACCTGTCCATATGGAACGGGAATGTAATTAATTAGCTCCCCATATGATTAAACAGGCAATATTTGAAATATTTACTTTAAGGTGGTTAGAGGGCCTATGTCATGAAAAAGGTAATTTTCATTATTGCATTTAAAATATTTGTATGTAAAATTGATAAAATGCCTCTGGATGGTGAGTATAGCCTGGTGAATCTTTACATTTGATAAGAGAGGTTTCTCTTAAACTTGCGCATACATTGTGACTTCTGCACACACTGATGCCATTATGAGTGAACATCATCGAACATGAGTGAATGAATGTGAACAGAACGTCCTTCTTGTCTTCTCACTCAGTTCTTAATGAGACACTGAAAGCCTACAGACAAGCTGTGGACACACAGGCTCCGACACTGAGTGTATTCATGTGGGGAAAGATCAACTTAACACAAGCTTTTTCGTGACTGAGATGGAGGCCGGGAGGTCACAGAGATGACATTCAGAGCCTATTTATCCCCATTTGTGAGTAAGTTATGATACTGTTCAGACAGGCTGAGTTGCTGCAGTAGTGTGCTTCAGATTTCTTTTAGCAAATCAAGTCTTCAGAGAGCTTTAAATGTACTGCATTCTTCTTTTATGTGCGGAGCAGACAGCTGGTCTGACATGCACTAAAACTGATTTCTTTGGATCATGTCCAAACCAATAAAATTTCCATATGCAGTTATTTCCAAAGAGTGAACTCAATGACAAAACTTTGTTGATGGTTTCTATACAAGCAAGGCAGTGAGAATTCTTGTTTCCTCACAGCAAGAATCACTTGGGATGCCTCCCACCAGTTTCTCCGGTTTCCTCCCACAGTCCAAAAACATGCACATCAAGAGATCTGAAGATGCAAAACTGCCCCAATATATGTCTGTGTGTGTGTGTGGTTGTTTGTGTGTGTGTGTGTGTGTGTGTGTGTGTGTGTGTTTGCATGCCCTGTGATGGACTAGTGATCTGTCCAGGATGTTTCTCCACACTTCAACCTATGAAGCTCTAGCATGACCCTTGTTAAGGTTTACTGGCTCAGATAACGGAAACAGGGCTTATGGGGTTATTGCATTGTGTAGCATGAAGAGTGTGTTGAACAAATGTGTCATACATCAAAACACCAAAAAAAAATAAGAATGTTAGAAAACAGTCAATGCCTTAATGCTGCAGTGCCCAGGGAGTAGTGTGTGGGGATGGTTCTCTGCTCAAAGGTACCTCAGTGATGTCACTGACATTCCTTAGATTCACAGCCCTTTAAAGCCCCATCTTCCAGTAAAGAATCCAGGCAGGGTGCACTTAGAATATTTAGGACACACTGTCCCATGATTTGTTTAGTTCTAGCAGTGGTTCCCATCCCTAGTCCTGGAGGCCTCCATGTAATGCAAATGCATTCACACTCTAACACAGCCTTTAACTCAGGAGCAGCTTGTCATTCAGTTGGTACCTCAGATCAGGTTTTAATTGTGTCAGTAGGGTCTCCATGACCATTCACACAACAATCTTGAAGACAAAGTGTGACGACCCTGGGATGTCTTGATTTGTCTGCCTGTTTGTTTTGTGTAATTATAAGTCTTCTAATTTGAAGCGCTTTTGTTTGCCGGCTGGTCACGTGTTGTGGCTGCACCTGATCCGGCTTTGATGCCTCGTTAGGCTAG
>JBBKCR010001087.1:0-11040 GCA_037577295.1 Ladigesia roloffi | reverse complement strand
TTTATATGCTGCTTATCATTTTTATCACTTTTATTACACAGTTGTATCACTTGTGTGCAATGTTAACACAGCACATGATGGATGTTTGAAATCCTGTGTTATTTCCCACCCAGTTCCTGCCATCAGCACGAACACCAGTGACTGAGAGGCCATGCAGTGTTTCGTATCTTGAGCATGTTTTTACTTCAAAATGCCAAAAAACGCTGTTTTTGTCTCAAGGTTACTATTTAGTCTTTTTCCAAGATAATTTTTACTCCTTAAATATTTATTTACAGTTATACTATCCTGAACTTAAATGGTTATTTATGAATACTTTCCCTGGTTTATTTATTCAAAAATATTGTGCTGTATTTGTGTTTGGTTTTATTGTTGCTTATCTACTCTGTTCAAGTCAGGAACCATTTAACAACATCTAAACAATGTGTAACACAACAAGAGATACAAGATTTGCTGAGATAAAATGTTTAAAATGACATTGTTCTTTTTAGTGCAGTCACAACATGTAATTTAAATAAGTCCAGATGAATGGAAATAACTTATTTTAGTTATTTCAAATATCAGAGTAGTATATAGCTGTACGTAGATCTGTAATATTACATTCTTGTTAAAACAATTCTTGTTGTACTGTATTTTGATAATCATTATTTTTGTTTTTTTAACTGCACTTATAAAATATTTACCCATTCAGTTATACTATTGCTATTTGACTGAATGTTCATTCATGATTACATAATCCACATTTCTAAAGGTAAATGAAGGGTAGGCCTTGTGCCAGAAGCCTGGAATTGGTTAACCTTTGTGTGGTAATCCGCATCCGCCTTTATTTATAGAATTAAACAAGAGAACTGTTTTGGCCTCTAATGTCTTTACCACAGGTTCCTAAAAGAAAATAGGAAATGCAATTAGTTTTCGGTGGATAGAAAACTTTATCCACCAGGGAGACAGCAGGGGGTCTGAGTTTCATAACCAATTAGAGTCGGAAGGAGGAAGTAACAAAAAGCACCAATCCTTTCCTCTTCAAGGGTGGAGAGAATATATGTGGAATGTTTTCATCTGAAGGTACCTGAAGTTCCTACTACACGTTGAAGTTTGTTCACTATTCCTGCAATCATTTCCTGCTAATCTTTGGTTGCACAGAAAAAACTGTACAAATGGTAGACTTTGTCTCACTTGACGAGGATTGTGCAGTGCAGCCCCCTATAGATAATCTGCAAAGGTTGAAATTGTTTGACACACTATCTAGTGAATCTTATCGATCGGTTAGTAACAAGATTAGGGTTCTCTTAAATTGTGGATTTAGCTTCAGATTAGGGTAAATTAGAGTAAATTAATCAATATTTAATTCAATGTAAATTAAAAGTATACATCTGAATTGTAATATCCAAAATTATTGCACCTAAAAATATGCTCCAATTTTCCACAATATTTTACAACCAGTGGTCATATATATACAACCATCACATGTATAAAAACAGAGAAACATCTAAATAAATGTTAAAATAACTTGCATCTGTACATCCTTTATTCTGAAATGTTCTTGTATCATGAGAACATAGACAATAGCAGCTTATTTACAACAATCGCGCATAAACACAGAGAAAGGGAACTGTCAAGAATTGACGCATGCATTGTTTAGATGTCAGAACTGTTAATGTGAGCCAAGGAAGAGTTCCAACAAACTTAAGTGGAAGTCACTTGTGCCAAACAAAGGATTTCCTATAAGCAGAACAGTGGGTTCCATTTTGTGATGCCACTATTTACTAATTGGCGCCTAGTTTCTGCTATGCTTTAGCATTTTTTTTTTTTTTTTTTTTTTTTTTCACTCTTATTGGCCTTCCTTTTGGCAGGAAGCAAGTCTGCATGGGAAACTATCTTAATTGTTTTCCATTCTGCACACATGCAAAAATGTTAGTTACTATCTGTGACAAGGGCTTTTTTCCTTTTCATGAAGACAATGCGTCTTCTCATGGGTTATATCCTGAACGTAAAAATTCAAATGTGAGAGTGTTTCTTTTTCTTTCACTGTTTGACTGCTTCATTGTTCCTGGAGTTAATTTATGGGAACAAAGGTCTCTGTCTGAACATCTTCAACCCTCTTATCTAGCCTTATATAATCTTCCTGGCAATATATCTAAATGATATCTCAGCCTTGGCTCTAATTGGATTGCTTTGGTTGGAGAGGGTTTTGTTTTAAATAACACTTCCCACTGACGCAAAACAATGACAATAGCTCTTGCTTGGCCAGAGTTATTTTAGGGCCTATAAGAAAGTGTTCCTTGTTTGAAAGAGGATAGATAACAACCTCTGCTCTCCCACACCTTGTTTATTAATTTATGTGGTGGCATGCATCTGCCTCTCAGCTCATGGATGAGTCATTGTTTTCTGTTAAAAACACTCATGTCCTTCATCCTTTCCCCTCTGAACCCTGGAGATGTTGGGAGACAGAGACAATTTTGAACTTGCCACATGAGTGGACAAGAACCAAACACCATTAATTGCAACACAGCATTGATGTGCATAAGTTGAGGGTTATTGTCCCCATATCTCCTTTTGTAAATATATTTTATGGCCAAGACACACTCCATGACACTGAGAAACATTTCATTCAGTTATTTTATTATTATTGACTATTCATAACATATCTTCACAATCAAATAAATGCAATAATAAATGTTCCATACCTAACACATGTGCAAGAATATTATAATGGCATGTTTACTTCCCTTCATAATGGCATGTTTACTTTGGTGTAACTGACCAAACATTAAATCAAATGTTTGGAAGATTGATATTATCTTAAAATGCTCAATTTATCCCATAAATTTAATTTAATGGGCACGATTTAAAAAATCAAGATATATATATATATATATTTCCATACTTGCTTAATATCATTATTTACATCACTATTGTACATACATTCCATTTTCAGTCTTTGGCCTGGTCTCTGGTCAATCCATCAGTCTGTTTTTGCATACTGATGAAGCTCTTTCAAGTGCTGGTTAATTTGTGCTGTGAAAAAAAATTGCATAAGTAAAAGTAGAATCATGATTTAAATATACTTTCTGCAGTTCAAAGCTTACACTCATGTAAAGACTGAATAATTTTTGTTTTACCTGTCAGCATATCACTTCCGCCTGTTGTTCTTCCTCCTCCAAAAGGGGATGCTCCAGCAGGGATAGAGCTAGTGGAACCTAACCCTGTTCCTCCTATCCCAGTTCTGGTTAAGGCTGATCCACTGGATCCTGCTCCACTTGACCCTGGACTGCTCAAACTTGTCCTATCTGAGCCTATTCCACTTGATCCAAGGCTCGAACCCAATCCTGCAGTGCCCGATCCTGTACTAACAAGTCCAGAAATTCCTGTTCCTGAGGAGCCAGTACTTGGCCAACCTGCACCTGGCTGACCCAGTCCTGTTAAACCTGGGCCTGTTCCACTAGAACCTGGAGTCAGTGCACTAGCTGAATCACTTTTTTGCATGCCTATTCCTGCACTACCTAACCCCAATCCACTTGATCCTGCTGAACTCCCAGACATTTTGCCAAACAGTGATGTTCCCTGGGCACTTAATCCAAGCCCTGTCCCAAATGTTGAGCCCACAGACCCCATTCCAGTCGACCCAAGGCTACCTGCACCGAAAGGGCTTTGTCCTAATTTACCATCGAAAAATGTGCTTTGGGCTGTTCTGCTTGGGCCAAACTTGCTTTGCCCAAACTGAGCCATGTATGGGTTGGATGCTCCCCCAGGAAGTTGTCCAAACTGCAATGAGAAAAAAATAATCAACTTGAAATGAAAACGAAAGCTTGTGAGAAAAAAAAAAAACATTACAAGCAGACGGAATATTTTCTTTTGGTTAACTTCTCATTCAGATTGTCAAGAACAATGAGATTTTGACATGAAGGACATAATATGGCACTGCCCTTTCATTAAAAACTATATCTGAATAATACCGTAATAAAACTATACACATTTTCCCCCACCTTACAACTGGTTAGTGAGACATTAAGGTCCTTGACAGTGTCAGTGAGCATTCCGATCTCAATGTCTTTAACAGACAGTAGATTTTCTAGGAGATTGTTCTTTCCAGTTTGTTTGGTCACGTCCAACAGGAGCCGCTCGACCTCTTTGTCGTAGTTTTGCTGGGTTTGCTTGATAGCCCTCTTGTTCTCCTGGATGATGTCAGTGCGGTTTTGGTAGCACCAGGTCGCGTCTTCTTTCAGACGCTTGTTTTCTGTCGTGCACCGGGCGTTTAGCCCGACTGTCTTTGTGACCTGATTGCCCACTTTGTCCAGATACGCCTGCAGCTTGTTCTCCACCTCTGTCGAAAGGGTGCTGCAGTTTGCACGGATGTTTTCAAGCTGAATACTTTGTTTATCGCACGTTAGCTGGAAAGAAATGTGCTTTGAGAACAAGTCATCAACTCTTTTGAGGAATTCCTTGGTGATGCTGGGAATTCCCTCTAGGGACTGAATGAAATCCCGCTTGCACGTCTGCTCATACTTCTCCAGGCGCTCCTCCAGGAAGGCTTTGTCCCGCCGCAGTTCAATTCCCTCCAGCTGGTACTTGATCCGGTCCTTTTGTGCGTTATCCAACTCAAATTTCATCAGATGCACCTGCTCGGTGAAGTTGGCCCTCAGTAACTTCTGTAGTTCTTCACCTTGCCGAAGACGATGCTCCAAATACTTGTCACTTCCTTGTAGGAGAAAAAACATTATGAAAGCATAAGTCCGTTTATTCTTAGTTTACATGTTCAGTGCGCACCATCTCCCTGTGTTTATGTAGACCCTTAGAAGTTTACCTGTTTGGGGGCAAGGGATGCGAGGACCAATTACTATGTTTTTTTTTTCCAGCTCACACTGCGTCTGCAGAATGGATAACACATGCCAGTATCAATATTCTACTCTTATGTATTGCACAAATTTAAACACTTGAAATATAATTTTAGTGGTGACCCAAAACAGTCTAGGACTAAAGGGTAATGTCAATAGGGTTTTACCATCAACAAGCCTTTTTCTGAATAGTATTAACTCTACATGGAAAATACGTTGTATTGGTTTGTACTGTAAATAATTCTGTGGTTGAACATGCGGGTTGCTCAAACACAGTTTTATTTAACAATTAAGAACAAATGTACTTTAAGAGTTTTATAAAATCAGCTTTTATTAATTGCCAAGAAAATATCCTCTCGATTATAGCTATTACTTGTTGCAGTTCATGAAAATATGACATTTAAATAATAGGCTATTGTTTAGGTGCCTCGGTCGTCAAGTGCAAAATGTAGAAAAACAACCAGTGAAAACTAATTTTGTACCCATTGAGTAAGTTTATTTTTTTTAATCAGCATAGAATGCTACTTGATTAAGGGTTGTTCAAATAATAGCACATAACTTTGGGCCTTAATGTTAAACCTGTCAGACCTTGAAGTGCATTTAGACTGATACATAAACAGCACTACCATTTATTTATTTTAGAGGATATAGAGAGCTATTATAGAGAAGCAATGACTAGTATTTCTTACCCATTTTGTTCTTAGGTTATTGATGGTAAAGGTTGACGTGTTTGCCAGCCTGCGTAAGCTGGTCAGGTCTTTCTCACTGAGCTTCTTTGCAGTAAGAGTGATGTTTAGCTGATTCGTTAGGTTCTTCTGGTTCGCCTTGAGGGCAATATTCTCCAGAGAGAGGCTGCCATATCTTTGCTCCAGCTCCTTGACTCTCTTCTCTTCCACTGTCTGCTGTGACCCTCCATAAACAAGAAGGAGCACCAGGCTGACAATGATGAGAGACTGGATCAGTGAGGAGAAGAATAAGACAACTCTCATGTAGTAGCCACAGCTCTTCTCCTTTGGTCTGTGCAGGTTCTTGGCTGCCAAACCCAATTTGGCTTGTGTGTAACTGCTGTTATACATGACTAAACTGACCCTCTAGACCCTGTGGAACAGAGCTATAATTCTAATGCACTTGTCACACATCTGATGAGCAAGGACTGAGGGACCCTTTATACTAGGACATCTCCTCCCACTTTTCCTGGCCCTCCCTCTATGACCATGCTCAAAGGGTTGGGCTCTGTAGCCTCAAAAAAACATAAAAAGATATGATTTGTCTTCACCCATAATTGTTATGCTGATTTGTTCACATTCTCTTGAGATCCAGAATAAATTTGACCCTAAAACCAGCTTTAACTGTGATACTAAATTTGGACTGCAACAATAAAAATGTCTACATCAGTACACTTGTGGAATTATTAAGGCTTAAACTGATGTTGCAAATGATGTTAACCCAGCAGCCTATAGTGAAAATTACCTTGCTGTCAAAACACACTTAGGTTTGAGCCTCTGCTCAAAATGTATATGCTACCTGTTATGCCTGTTGAACTTCTCTTTAGAAGAATAAAATTAGCAAAAGTATACAAGTTAAAATTACCTACAGTCATACATGTTTTAGGTTCGATGATGTTTCAGAGTTGTTTTTGACAGTGTTCAAGGCATCATGAAATCTGAGGATTGCCAAAATATTTTGGGTTGCAGTGTAGGGCCCAGTGTCAGAGAGCTGGGGTTTGCGTCCGAGATCTTGGGTCTTCCAGCAGGACAATGACTCCAACATACTTCAAAAAGCTCCAGAAATTGATGGCAACAAAGTGCTGGAGAGTTCCGAAGTGGCCAGCAATGAGCCCAGATCTAAATCTTATTGAACACCTGTGAAGAGTGGTCCAAAACTCCATGGGGGGAGGTGTAAGAACTTATTGATGGTTTTATGGAGAGAGTGATTTAAGTTATTTTGTCCAAAGGGTGTGCAAACAAACATTAACTTAAGGGTGCCAACCATTTTGTCCAGCCCATTTTTGGAGGTTTGTGTGATATTACGTCAAATTAGCTATTTTTCCTCCTGTTTTTGTTTTGTTCTAATACACACAAAGAGAATAAACGTGTGTAAAGCAAAACATGTTTTAATGCTATACTTTTCTGTGAGAAATACTTGATTTTCTGGAAAAATTTCAGGGGTGCCAACAATTTTGTCCACGTCTGTATCCCCAATCACACATGTTTGTGGTGGTGGGAGGCAACGGGTGCTCCTGGAGGAAACCCATGCGTTCACGGGGTGAACATGCAAACTCATAAAATATGGGCCACTTCAGAGCTGACTGCACAGTATACAGTATATGTCAGACACTTCTGGCTACCTTAGCAACTACTAATTTGCTGAAAATTAAAAGTGGAATGTTGAATAAGAATTAAGATACATTAAAATCCTTTCCATTATAGCATTTGTTCTTTTAAAAAGTTTGTTTGTAACAACAAAATTGTTACATTAGATAACAAGCACCCTAGAATGAAACCCTCAGATACAAATTGTTGTATTCAATAGAGCTTCTGTCATACAGTAAGATAAAAAAAAATCATTAATCGTCATACAAATAGCTGACTAATCATTATCAACACTCAATTATTCCATATTTTTCCCAGTAGTCAAACAACCCAATGGGTATTTATAAGGTGGGAACAGAAGCCTGAAATACCAAGGGGTGTTTTCAAGCTAGGCTTCACAGGAACATTTGGAAAATTTGGCTCAGTGAAACTGAGACGAGCACACTTGCTAATTTTGTCTTCTTTGTGCTTATGTTGTGTTAGTCAGTTCGACAGAACATTTTGCAAAGTGGAGTCTGATACATTACGAAAACGGATGGGTCCTGTATAGACCAGATACAGCACCCAGTTAAATACAAACAAAATGATGCACTGCGTACCACATCTGGCTGAAGTATACCTGATAAAATTATATGTGAGTGGAGTTCTGCACTTAGATTTAAAGGTATTCAAAAGACTATGCCTTCCTTTTTATAAAAAAAAAAGCTGGGAGATGGGTCAGTGCATAGGAATGCCTGTGTCCACTGATAAAGATTCCCTTTTTTTAAATAAATTATGTAGTTGTAGGGCTGTAGTTGCCAGATGTACTGAACAGATTCTGCAGATTAATGTCATATCCAAGCCCAACACACCTTGCATGAATTAAAGTTCTGTCTGTCTGTTTATATAAAGAGGATGGTTCCTTTGGTCCATTACTCAGTTTTAGACTTAAATACACTGACGTGGGACAAAATGTGCCACTCTTCTATGTTTTATTGACTGCTCAGCCAAGCTTTGTGATGGTAAGTTTGATGTTTGATTGGTGACCTCACACATGTCCAGACTACTTAGAGCTCTGGCTCCGGTCTGGCAGACTGGACGCAAATCTCTGATGCCAGTAAGCTGAAAGGATATGATTGTAAAAATAAACATCCTTTAGGTCTACTGTCTCTCTGGAGAATGGGTTTTGCAGTGAAGCATTTTATTGGGGAACGCCTCACACAAAGTGCAAATTGACAATTCTGTTATATGTGAATACACCACAGCACACAGTGTGAACAGAACAAAATGCATTTAAAATTCTTAATTTAAATGAATTTTTGCTTTTCATGACAAGGACTGATGCTAATCTAAGAAATCAAGTTGGTGAAATTTTTACAAATATTAATAACAAGTACTGATGTTAATTAAACACTTTATGCAGTAAAAATAGCAAAAAAGCATTTAATATAATAAAAACCACAGACTTAATCTGTTGGCGGCCATTTATGGCCACGAGGATGCTGAAAGGGTAGCAAAAACGAGGATTGTTTTGGTTTATCCATGATAAACAAAACAATAAACACATGCAAATAGTTCAATAGTTCATTTACTCAGGTTTTTGACGGAGAAGTGGAGTTCTTCGTCCAGTTGAGGGAGTTTGTCCTTGCCTTTGGCTTATCCACGAGGGGCCCAGACCCAGATTCTGTAAAGCTGTTTTGTGACAACTTAGTTGTAAAAAGCGGTATATTAGTAAAATTTAATTTAATTTAATTGAACAAATGATGAATTATAATCCCCATTCAAGAGATTCCATCTGTACTCAGAAAACAAATTGGTAAATCCGCTGAAACATTGATGTTGCTCTGGAAAATAATCACAGTTCATATTTCTGGTTTTGTTGCAGTAAAAATGATAAAAAAAATAAACTAGCTGTGATTGAGGAGCTGTATGTGGTTTGTTAATTAGACTATGTATTTGTACATTGGTTTTTATCATTCCGATTTGCTCTGAAGGTGTTTACGGTGTGTGTGTGGAGGGGGTCCCGCTTTCATGTGTATTTCATAAGTGTTAATCGGAGCTCATAAAAAAGAGTGATCATTTCACTGTTTGAGCGGCGAAAGCAAAACAATAACAGAAAAAGTATATATTTTTAATGAGTTTACTGTTTGGTGTGAGGGGGCTTTCTTGCTGGTTTTGGAAAATAAATACATAACAAATAGTAAAAAGCAGACACTGTGGAGCCGTGGTTTGTGGTATGAGAGCCAAGAACGCTGGACCGGTGAGAGGCCGGAACTCCCTTCAGAACCGTCTGTTTGGACTCGCGGTTCCGCTCCGTTATCTGTTTCCGCTCAGCCCGGTGTATGTCGGTTCTGTCCCCCGGCCTGCGAGTGGCGCTACGGGCCGACAGCCCGCGGGCCGCGAGACAAAGGGGCCGTATGATGTGCGCGTGCGCAGCGTGCCGATAGCGTATTAAAGAACGGTGGTCGCCCGCGATAAAGATCGCAATCAGACGTTTCCTCCTAATTTAAGCTCTGGGGACACAGCTCATCGGCGACGTCTGCTCACAGAGAAGACCAAAAATATTCAAACTTGTATATTTCTCGTTAAGGTTTCTTCAGCCTGCCTATACGTCAGCTTGAACGTTTAAAAAAACATGGCGACGGCTGACGAGCCACGGTACTACAGCGGTGAGTAAAAAGACAAGACATGCTTAATCACCCAGCCCTGTCATACGAGTCTGTAGCTCATGTCGTGTTGTAAAAATACCGTCTATCCCTCTACTTTTGCCCCCTCTCTGTCCCCGCTCCACGGTAGCTGAGCTCTAACTCTCCTCGTTCGTTAGCTTTAGCCAAGCTACCCCAGTTACCTTGTTTACAAATAAACGCGTTTTGGGGAGTCTACACTTGACCTGTAATTAGTCTTGCGCGGTTTGAAACGAATAAAGGTGATTTTTTTTTATCAGATACGCATTGTTCAGCAGTGCTGTCTAGGAGGAGGTAGCTCCAGTTCCAGTACAGCTCGGTAACTGTCCAAAGAGTAAGCCACGTTATCTCACTAATTTGGTTGATTTTTCGTTTTCTCTGGTCCATTTATAACATTAGACTTTGACCAAAATTTTTTAGAACAGCCTTCCTGCGCAAGATTCAGTTCAAGCGAGGGCCACCACGTGTGAACCATGTTTACTTATGAAATTAATGGTCTGTAGAGTCGCAGCAATGCAATCTTTAAGACACTATCATGATGATGTTGCTACGGTTAGTTTTGAAGAGGATAGGTTTGTCAGTGTTTGTAAAGAGTTCATGTTAAATACTGGTGCAGCGGATAAAAAAAATCACGGTTCGGTCAAATTTAACTCATTTATTTAAGTAATTTTCCCAATTAAAAACCGTTCAGCTCAAAACTCATTCCATGCAACTATATAAAAACAAATTAGGCTGCAATATATGACATATTTTTTTTTACTTTGATGAGAACACAATCTAAACAAACTTAAAGTTAAATGTAACCCTCCTGTCATGTTCACCTCTCACACCTTAATTGACCGGTCTGTTTTAACTTCTCTTAAATAAGCACAAAAAACATTTTTCACCACCAAATTTATATTCAACATTCATTAGCTGAGCACAATGTCTCAAAGGAGGGTTTTACATGAATTTATACTATTAGACATAAAATAACTGCAGTGAAAATACAAATAGGCCCTGAAAGTTGACAAATTGAACATGTGATGTAGAACCGAAGACCAAACTCATCATGGTGTGATGAGAATTCATGCACATGAGTGGCATGTGAATCTCAGGTCAGAGTGGGCCTTGCAAAAATAGGCATCACAATTGCAGCATCTCAGGCTTGTTTTGTTGTCTCTAGGGGCACAGAGCTCACAGTGCTTCATTTCCTGCACATGTCCTTGTTTGGGGATAGGGGCTGGGGTGTGCAGG
>JBBKCR010001060.1:0-13245 GCA_037577295.1 Ladigesia roloffi | reverse complement strand
TGTTCTGCTGAGGAAACAAAGTCACCTACATCTTGGATGCCCTGGGGGTAAGCAAATAAACATAACATTTTCATTTTGGGTGAACTATCTCTGTTTTAGGATAAATATCAACTTTATTCTATTCTTGGTAGTACTGGCTAAAAACTTGCATGCATTTTTACTATTTCCCTTCTATGACTATTTGGGAATTGTATTGAATTCTTAGGGGATCCACAGCAGATGTTTGTGTGGAACGTCAGCTACACCTCCGATGAGCGTAAAATACAGGAATCCAAAAAAGGTGTCACTATCACTTGGCGAGTGGAGGCTTATCATCTCTGTTTTAATAGTGGCACATTTTGCACTGTGGCTGTGTGTGAGCTGAGATGAGATGATGAGATGAAGGACTAGGTGACTAATGCTCTTCTAGGCTATGAGTCATGAGCAAAGCCTATAAAAAGCTTTGAAGGCCGCAACCAGCCACATGCACTCACTTAACTTTGGTTCTCCCGGCTTGGTCTTCCTCTGCACATCCTCTGCTTGGGACAAAGCTGACTGCGGTGATCTTTGACGTTGCTGAGTCGCTCTTAGTTCAAGAGTGTTTACCCTCATCTGCTTCCTGTCAAGAGAGGCACAGGATGAGACATGTATGTGGTTACACCATCACTTCAGGATCTATTTATAATGTAGATAATACCTCTGCTGTCACTTTTGATTGATGGCTCATTTGGAAAGATTGTCTGATCTTTTATTAGTAATTTGCAAGAACCTGTATGGCCACCAGATGTGCGATCAGATACATAATTATGGGAATCGTTCTCATTCAGTAGGAAATGGGCCCCATTTTCATTCAAATCAGTTTTCGCTAAAGAAAAAAGAAACAGCCTTCCTCTCTTAGGCTCCTCGGTAGAGTTTAAAATTCAGCTCGAATGAGCTGCTTCTGATTAATTCTCATTAATATTAACATATATGGTGAAAAATGCATGTGCGGTAGTCAAATGATCCACAGAATAATTTCAAGCGTGTTCGTACAAGGTACAGTAGGGACTTAACGCTTGGCTTGCAGATAACTCAAAAGCAGAGGAGCATCCAGACATAATGATAATCCTTACTGGTGCCTTCTGCCCTTGAAAGCCAATAATATGGCGTAAATGGACACGGTTCCCCAGTATAACATCATCCTGAGAATTAATTACCTTTGCTTTTAATTAACCATATATTTACTCATCCTTTGCTAAAACACTGAATAGCTCTATACAGTTCACAGCATGCAGGTAATGTTGGCACATAAACCCAAAAATGGCGGCTCTAATCTCCTCAGTGCAAGCACTTCTCCCATCGTCCCTCCCATTACTTCAGTTCCTCCTTAAGATGTAACCTGCCTCTCCAGATCTTGGCTGTGATCCCTCCCTTAGCTTCGCCTCAGCCTATACGGGCAGCTGAAAGGTTGATTAACTAATCCATGCATGATTAATGCCTGAGCCTTCAGAGTTCTCCATGCGTTGCTACAGAGAGCTATCAGCAGCATGCACCCTTTCTTTTGCCGACTCTTGCATTCAATCTACCTGTGGCGGTTTTCATCAGGGTCTGTGTGTGACCGCTAAATCATTCCAAAAGCGTAATCCACATCGATTTATCTCAGCATTGGGGATGTGTTTTAGCGTTTGCCCCGGTCATAGCGAGGGGGATTTGGCAATGCAGGGCTGCAGTAAGGTCAGAGCGTCCCTCCACCCAAGGAAAGGCCAGAAATGTAATTTAAAGTTGACACATGCTTTCTGCACTGGCTCAGGATTGATAAGCCACACAGAAAGCACCATATTGACCAGAGATTGTGCTTAATCAATGCTCGGTATTGTGTCGATACTCACATATAAAGGGAGTGAATAAGATTCAGCAACAAATCTGGCCAGAAATATCACAGAGTTGCTTATGAATATAACATGACACAAAGTAAAGTAGATGATAAAGGTTGTAGCCACACTCTCATCAGTAGCTACATGTAGCCCAGCAGAATTAACGAGCTAAATACTCTGAAAATCATTCCTGAATTTGAAATAGTCTAGTGCTGCATACATTTGCAATTCATATTTGGTTGGGTTTGTATTTATTTTATATGCATATGTATGTATCTGCACAGAATTCAACACACTACTGTTCTTCTACTAGTGTTGGAGCACTTCAGACAATGTTCTCTTGGGTGGTCATATTAAGTAGACTGCCTATACCGCTTAATCCTCACTAGGGTCACAGGTACCTGGATCCTATCCTGGGGTCAATGGGCATGAGGCAGTGACTCATCCTGGACCAGGCACCAGCCCACCACAGAAAAAAGCATGTTAATACACCATGTATCTATAATGAGACCTCGCGAGAAATCAAATGCAAAATACTTCAATGGATACAAAGTCAGCCAAGTTAATCTTTCCAGGCTATTCAGATGAAACATGCCAATAGATGCTGGAGGAACACAGATACCTATGTCGCCTGTCTGAATAGCATTACATCTTCCACTGGAGCCATCTGTTCCTGCGACTCTGTTCCCTCCACAGGCCTCAGTTCCGCTTGGAGGGACTTCCGCCGTCAGCTAGCTTTTAAATGTAATTAATCTAATTCTTCCGAAATGAGATGACAACGTCCAGTTGGTCAGATCTGAAGTATTGAGATGTAGTGGATTACTGCCAGTGTGACTGAAGGAAGGACGCATTTGATACGTGCCAACTAGCTGTCTAAGGGAAAATGGCGTTGAATTGGAAGCTCCACCCAGCATCCACATCGCTTTGTCAAAGTAAGATTGCCAGAAGAGACCAATGCCAGTCCCATGGCTTTGCATGCCATTCATCAATGTTGACTGAGCGGTTAGACATTTTGAAAGTAAGATTCAACTGCTGTGTGGCAACCGTCTGGTGAGAAAGGAAATTGCCTCACATGTTTTATGTCAGTGGCTCCCCTAAAGCAGAACATCGCAACATGATAAACAGCATGTGATGCCCCATTGAGGGATAATGAATAGCAGGCAATTACAGCAAGAACACATGACTTTAAGCTATCCAAAACGGGGCCATGTTTAAAACATGAGGCCTTTGCTTTGTATAAGAAATGCAGTTTTGTTTTTTTTCCAATTTATTCATAATGGCTCGGTGTGACAGTATGTCAAGTTGATACATTGACATCATTTCTGTATTCACTCTCATGTTTTCTGATTCATCCCGAACAAGTTCTGTGTCTCCAACCCACTTCTGTTATATTTACACCACAAACAAGTTCATCTTTTCTTAAGTTTGACAGTGTCATGCCTGTCAAGGCTTTGATATGTCAGTCTGTGTTGCAGTGTCAGTGCACTTGTCAGACCCATTTCCCTGGCTGGTTGCTGTAAAGAAACACCTTGCATAATGTCTAGTATGGTATTATGGGCTGAAGTCAACAAAGAACCACGGCGAGAGGTAGAGCTAAAGAGAGTGAAAACACGTTTGTGTAAATTCATAATATACAAAAGTTTCGGCTCCATTCTCAGTGCAATGACACAGTGTGACAGTGTGACTGGTTCTATTTAACCTTCAGGTGTTCCTCCTCCTGTTCTTGCTTATTCCACCATAGCAAGTCAATACACATTCATGCAAATACTCACTCAACCAAAAATGAGACACGGATCACCTTCGTTGAATTCGCTCCCTGTGTCTGACTCTTAGGTCAGTTGTGCAGATTGCAGTGGAAAGCACAGTCTTTGAAACCTGCTGGCAACTCAACTAAGCTAATGTTCCATGTTATTTTAGAGGAGCAAGGGCTAAAGGAAGTGAAATTTAGATTGCAAACACTCCCTTACCCTTAATCCAGATACACCAGTTGTTAGACACAGATTGCATGAATTTTATTCATGATGTATTTGAAGATGTAGCCACTGGGAATAATTATCACTAAATTCAATTATCACTAATATATTTTCTGTTCACATTTAAAGAATAAACTGTCTATACTTGAAACAGTGCTAAGGTTTTGCTCTTATACACTCATTTGCAGCCATTTGTCATATATCTCCCCAACAGTAAATAAAATGTTTGGCTGTCTCTAACAATGAAGTGTGATAAATATGCATTTATAGATTAAATCAGAAACTGGTTCAATACTTTCAAGGTATAATAACAGAATGTTGGCAGAATTATTTAAGGAGAAAATTAAGCACCTTAGATTTGCTCTAGACAAATCACATGCTAGCTATTCATTTATGTATCCCTTGACAGACTAAAAAAGTGTTTTATCACATTTACCAAAACTGAGCAAGCCAAGTCAATATTTTCCCTCCTTTGAGTGTGATTTTGTGCATGGTAGGAACTGCAATGACCAGTTTTGCACTCATTTAACCATTAACCATTAACATCAGAATCTAAATCAGAATCAGAAAACTTTATTTATCCTGGAGAAATTGTTTGTGGTGACAAATAGTAAAAAAATAAATACAGATAAATAAAGATAAATACTATAATACATCAAATAAACAAGTCTAATACAAGTATAAACAGAATCTATTAAAAATAAAATGTAATAAAATCTAAATAAAAATACAAATAAAGATTTGTAGACAGAAACAACCACAGGCATGTTTAGAAGTAGAAATATTGCACATTACACTATTAATGCCATATAGTGGACAGTATTCATATTGCACATAATATTAGGGATTTTGACACAGTGAGTAAAGCCATTTTGAGGACAGCATTGATATTGCATGCTTAATATTTGGTACCTGGTGAGAACATTTTATAGTATTGCATATAGAATATTGCACATCACACAAAAAATGCACATAATCTTTCACACAATGATAGTTTAAACCCGTAATAAGAAGAACATTAGATCGATTAAACCAATAATAAGAGTTGAAACAGTGGCAAGGTGTGTGTGTGTGTGTGTGTGTGTGTGTGTGAAGGGAGTATATTTAATTTAATGTAAAATATATCCATTCATAAGTCAGTCCATGAGGCCAATTGTGCAGAATCATACTAATCAGGGTAAATGCTTCTGGGAACTTGGTTGCAGTTATTGCTGCAAAATCTACAAATTCCCTTAATAGACATACCACTGTACTTGTTTACACAATGGTCTGTTAGTGGACAGAATGCCATACAGTTAGCGTGCTCCTCCAAGCGTATTAATACATCCAGTGTTATCGCATTAGCAATAGTTTGAAAAGACACAGTAGTGCTTCATGTGAAGAAGCAAGTGCTAGCCTTTATGCTTCCATTGCTAATAATGTGTGATGAATGGAATACCTAGCTAGTGGGCCATAATAGACACAGCTAAAATCAGAAAAACTGACTTCATTTGATGGTGAATGTAAATAAAGTTAATTCATCTCATGCAATGGCCTTTACAATTGCAATCTGTAATGAAGTGGACAGCCAGGACACTTCTGTTCATTTGTCTCTGTTCTCTGGAACATTGCATTCGAGGTGTTTCAAAGCAACAAAATGTCTCAAACGACTTATCGGCTTCACCGTTGTTCAATTTATTCACTTAATTAACATACACCGATATTGCTGTTTGAAACTTGTCTGAATGTCTTCTGGAATAGTGCTCAGAATGGCTAATTACATTGCATTGCATTGAAGTTAACACATAAATGGCTGAAAAATGCTGCATTGTTCTGTCTCCCCTCTCTGTCTCAAATTATCACTTTTGTTAAAAAAAATTATGATATTTGATGCAATTATGCTTCGTCCAGAGAGCCATGTGAAAGTAGTGTCTGGTCGCTTTAGCAATAACTTTCTCCTTGATGTACTTCTATTTCTGCTTATCACTTGTCTTGAGAAAGGTCCCAACTTGCACACAGCAATGCTCACACAGAGGTCCTGATAGAGACTCTTTTTCTCAGTGATAAACAAGCAGAAACTGGCTGTTGGCTATCACCTTTAAGCTGCCATGGCCATGTAAGCGCTGCAATTACAGTTTGGGGCCATGAGGGAATCTAGGTGGGCAGTGTGTGTGTGTGTGTGTGTGGGCTGGGATGGGGATTGTATTATGATGTATTGGCAGAGCTCAGTGCAAATTCAGCCGTAGCCCCTGTGCCGTCTGGTCTACCAGCAGGCAGCCACTGGAGCCTCCCCGCAAACCACCAGCGTGTCAGGCTGCTGCCTTGATTTAATAAAAGGGAAAAGAGACACAGTCTTCTGGGGCCAAGGCACTGCGTGATATACTAGGAAAAATGCTGATGAGAATGGCATCTGATGGGATGGCTCCCTTTCGTAGAGCAGAGAGTGAGAGCGAGACAGCTAGTATTATATTTACGGGGCAGAGCAGGCGCACTGTATATATACATGGTGAAAGAAAAAAAAAAAAACTCTATGTAGCTGAGAACCAACTGGTGGGCTATACAGTATGGTCAGCGTCGAAGAGATTTAATAAAGTGCTACTGCTTTTAACTACAGCACATAAACAAATGCACAGTAGTTATCTCTGAGCTGTGCTAATTTGTGATGTTTGGACAGGCTTCACATTAAGGTTCCCTTAACTGGTGTCATGTACCACATTAATTAACATTAACAAGTTAATTCCAGCATTCATGTACTCTGAGAAAACTTAACATCACTAATAAATTCCTCTAAATAACCGCCAAGGCCACATCACTTCAAGCATTAGTTTATACTGGAGGTTGTGGACCTATAGACATCATGTAATTAGCAGTCTTCAGGGAACGATAACAGCTTATTTCATTCTGAGAGATGTATAAAATATCAAGTAAAAAAGTATATATATTGAATAAATGGTTTAATGCAAGCACTAATTATTTTCATTTCATTAATTACAGTTTATTTATGCTAAGGCTCGCGTTTAGTGCAACTGCCCACATTTATTTTAACATTTAAACAAACATTTCTCACATATAAACAAGCATTTTACTTATTGTGTAAATCTATGATTTGTTAATGTTAAATGTTTTAAGGTCTGTGGCTTTATATGAACTAATACATTTAAGAATCCTTTGTGTATTATCTTAATTCAGCTCATTGCGAGGTAAATACTGTGTTCATTTATAAACATGTATCCCTTGAGGACAGTGCGGAGTAAATCTAGACATGTTGACCTTTTGACCTGTTTGACTCAGTCTAATTGTAGCTGCCAAAATGTCTGGATTTCAATAAGTTCTCTCTCTCATTGTATCAGACATTAGCATCAACATTGCAAAGTTAAAATACTGCAAGTAATTACTTAATGACAGTTTATTTGTTGTTGTTGTTGTTGTTGTTGTTGTTGTTGTTGTTGTTGGGGTTCTGTACCTTGGCACATTATACTTAAAACTAGTAGGGACTTACAAATGGTTAAGGCTTAAAAGTGGTATGTATTTATGACATTGTAAATAGCATCTTGCTCTAATTATGGCAGTCAATGGTATTTACATGCTGGATAATGATCTTGATATATTCAATAGCTTTTGGCAAATGTAACACATACTTTTTCTATGCATGGCTCTCAGAAAAATGAAATCTGTATTGTATATTTATGTAATGTGGAGGTACTTTAAATGATTAGAAGTGGTGCATGCTTCCATCTCATTTCCAAAAACACTTTCTAAATGTAGTATCCATTGAATTTTTATAAGGATTGTAAATAATTTAAAATATCCTTGTTTGGTAAATTTTTAAGATTAATGTATGTTTACTATATGGGGTAGTTTCTATACAATGTACTAAATAATAAATGCTAATTCCATGGTTTGTCTTTGAATGTATTTGATTTTTCAGCCTAACTAACAATGACATTTCTTTGTTCCCCATGCTGTGAAGGAAACAAACACCAAAAGCAGTTTTGTTTATGACAGAATTTCTGTCACTGTAGGAATGTATATTGTCAGATATTTTGTTTACACGCTGTTATAAACTATACACCAATCTACCAGAATAAGAAAACCACTTATGTAGTTCCCTTTTTGGTGTCAAAACTGCTTTCATCCTTCACAAGGCCTCCACAAGGCCTCTGAAGGTGTGCTGTGGCATCTGGAACTGAGATGTTTGGAACACATCCATTAAGTTGTGAGGTGGGGCCTCCATGAATCAGACTCATTTGTGAATCCGAAGGCTGTGGGTTTGAATCCCAGGACCAACAATAGCACCACTTATGCTCACTTGAGCAATTTACCATCCCCACACACTGTGCCCTGAACATTCACTGCTTCATTTGGTTGAATGGGTAGAATGCAAACGCATTTCCTTCAGGATCAATAAAGTATATAGTATCATTTTGTCACAGTCGCTAAGATTTTTACGCTTGCCCATTTTTCTGCCTCCAGCACAACTTTCTGTTCACATGTTGCTTATAATCTGCAAATGGGGAGCAGAACTGGACCATGGAGCAGTAAATCAGAACATGTTCTCAGAGAATTACAGGCACCTTTAACGCATCCCTGAGCACAGCAGTGATTCCTGCCTGCCTCAAAGCTCCAGAATCATCCAAGTTTCCAAGAAGTCATCAGTGTTCTGTCTGAATGACTGCTGGCCTGTTGCTCTCGCCCCCATCATCACAAAGTGCTTTGAAAATGCTGAATCACATGAAAGCACACCTCCCAGACCAGCTTGACCTGCTGCAGTTTGCATACTGTGCCAACCGATGGACAACAGATGATGCTATTTCAGCTGCCCTTTTCTCATCTGGACTCAAAGGACAGCTACATCAGAATGTTGGTCACAGATTTGAGAAGCTAAGCATACTGGGCATGAACACCTCATTCTGTAACTGGGTCCTGGATTTCTGAACTGACAGGCCTCAGTTTGCCAGTTTTGCACCTCAAGGACCGTCAACCTGAGTAACGGATCACCACAAGGATGTGTGATCAGCCCACTTCCGTTTACCCTGCTAATGCATGACTGTGCTGCCTAATATAGCGTAAACCACATCACAAGATTTGCAGATGACACAACAGAGGTGTGGCTAATAAGCAACAACGATTATGATTCCGCATACAGAGCCATCTGTGGCTGTGGAGAAAGTCAGCAGTGTGAAGTTCTTAGGTTTGCAGGTGACAGACAACCTCAACGGGACCACGGCCATCACCAGGAAAGCCTAGCAGCCCCTTCACTTTCTGTGGTAACTGTGGAAGGCCCGGCTTCTCACTTCTATCCCCACCACCTTCTACCAGGGGAGCATCCTCTGCAGCTGCATCTATTCCCGGTTTGGAAACTGTAAAGTACCAAACGTCCCTCGAGCTGAGAAGTTATTCGTGTGTCCCTCCCGCCAATCACTGAACTGTAAAAAACACACTGCATCTGCTGTGAAACCGCCATCGTCACAGATCGAACCCACCCCTTCCCTGGACATTTCCCTCCCTGATGTGTAGAAAAAGGTTCAAAAGTATTAGAACCACCACTACCACACATCACAACAGCAACTTTCCACAAGCCGTTAGATTCCTGAACTCAGAGACTACACCTAACGCCAGGGGACTGAACAGGGTCTGACCTCATGCTCATCACACTTTTAGCCATCCTAAACTCACTGCACTGACACTTAAAAAAAAACAATGCTTTCAAATGCTACTAAAATAATGATAAACTCCTCTACCTCAGAAGACACTCTTATTATTATCTTACTACCTGTCTGTTCTTGTACTTCGATGCTGAAATTTTGTTCTCTGATGCTGCAATATCATATTGCAGCAGTTTTTGTTTCTGCACTTTGTCTGTCTTTCGGTGACCTTGCTCTATTTGCACTATACTGTTTGCTTTAGTGAACGCTATTTCAACCCTCTGTGTACTTGTGTATGCAGCTGACAATAAACTTTCTTGAATATCCTGAATCTTGAAGATGTCCCACCCCTTGAAAGATGCTAATGCAATGAGATAATCCTGCTTATTCACTTCGTTAAACAATCCTTGAAAATGGCTTGTATAATTACCTAGAAACATTTTATTTGGAAGATAAAAAAGTATTGGAAGAAAGAATAATATGCAAATTTTAATGGAAATGGCCATTGTTCAGAAATGATCAAGCATAAAACAGCACTTTACTGTGCTTTTTATTATTTGAAGGCATCTGCTCATTCAACATTTGTGCTGAAGTCCAAGGTATTAATAATTTCTTGCAGTGACAGTCTGTACTGCCAGGGCTTTACACTAGATTTGACTGTGTTAAGCCAAAAGAGCATTAATTAGTTCTGGTACTGATGTTGGAGTATTAGTTGTGGATTGCAGCTCATCCCTAAATGAATGAATGGAGCTCTGTCACTCCAGAGAACACAATTCCACTGTTCGATATCTTAATGCTGAGGGGTTATATAATCCCTGATCTCACCATTTGTATTGAGCATGGAGAAGACAATAAAATTATTCTTATGAAAGGACAACACACTCAAATAACATCTTCAGTTTGTTTAGTCTGCAATTGAGTGTACAAGATTGCAAAGGCATGAACACATAATGTGATTTGTAATGTAAGGTCCAAGCAATGTGAAGATATTGTTGGACTAAACATTCAGGATGCTATTAATATCAGCTAAATTCATGTTCTACTCATGTTTTATATTATATTCAGGGGTGCACATAATATTTTTGGGTTGCTTCTCACGCATGAAACAGCTGCACTATGTTTTGCGCTGTTCGATTGGCCCCCAGATTAATTATTTCAAAAAAATCCGAGCTGAACTCACCTGCACTGGACACAGACACAATGCACATGATTTCCTGCTCCGTTTATGATGTCTTCCGATCCATCAAAGAGCACACCACAAAATTCCACTGCTTGCAGTTTTTCTCTTAAATCAGAAGTGATTGTCTGTGCGATGCATTCAATGATCCGGCATCTCCCTTCACGTGAATGATACGCATAGGACGTCCATGTTTCGCTTTGTGAATAGCCACTTCTCCGCGAATACCCTTTTGTTTTGCGGTTCCGACTCAGTCTGAAGTTTTTTTTGGAGGCGGAGGAACACCAAAATAATTACTTAATGGAGCTTGCTTCTTGGACATCTTTAAAATGCTCCAAAAATGTCTTCCGACCTCCGCAAAATCTTAGGTGCGCAAATGCGTGCTGGACCACTTATGTGCACACCTGGTTATATCTCATACCAACAATTGGACAGATTTGACTGAATTTCAAAGACATTAATATATTGCTATTCTACTTAGACTGAAAAAAAAAAAAATCTAAATTCACTATTATTATTCTATTATTCTCTTATTTTTCATGAGTGTTATACATTTAACTAGTTCCAACCAATTATATAGTTGTATGTAACCAAAGAATGTCATTGTCAATCACTGGCAATATTTTCACAGATAAACCTTGAATCACCAAAATATTGGCCAGCTCTGATATTTGCTGGGCTTTGATCAAAAGCAGGAGTCCAAATCCAGTCCTGGAAGGCTGTTGTCCAGCCAGCTCATACACACCTGCTTCAAATAATATGTTCATTGTCATGTTCAACAATGTGTTTGAGAAGAGAAACGAAACAAGTGTGCTGGATATCGGCCCTCTAAGTCTGGATTTGCGCACTGCTAAAGGCATAAATTATTCACACACCATTTTGTTTGATAATACACTTAGAAAAATGTTTTAAACTGAAATCAAGAACACTGACACTCCAAATGAATTGAGTGATACCTTTTAAAACAGTGATTTTCCCTTTCACTTCACCTTGTTCTCGAGCTGTCCTTTAACCACTGAAGCTTATCGATTGTGACAATGAACATACACTGATGAATATGCATAAAGGACAAAGATGTGACAGGTTGCAGGTAGCCTGCATCACAAGCGCACTGCTGAAGAATTCTCCGTCAAGTTTTTCATCCTTTCTGCTTGACATTGAATAGTATTGGAAATGTGAGTAGAGAAGATCCACTTTCATACTAATAAACACATCTCATTCAAAACACACATTCTGCACATTCCACACACATTATTTTCGACAAACAGGAACTGCGAGAGAGGAGTGAGAGAAAACAATGCTTGAGATTAGATCCCTGGTAGAGTCAAGCATCCAGTAATGACACATAATGGCCTCATAATGGTCCCAAACCTTTTAGAGCATTTAAAAAACTAGGTGCCGTATACATTATGTGAACATTTTGTGCCACTTCAACCAACAGTAATAGTCCAAAATCCTAGTAATTGGACTACAAAATATTAATACTGATATTAACATGAATTCTGTCATTACTTATTACAATAACATGCATTTTTTTAATCTATTTCACCCCTAATAAATAGAGGTTAATATGTTTTTATTATATCTGTTTATTTTTTTAGCATAGCTGCTGAATCTTTATATAATAATAAAAAATCTGTACACAGCAGTCAAGTTTCTATTGTGTTTGAAAGCTAGGAGAAGAACAGTAGTATAGGATCTCCTCCCTGGAGCCTGACTTAAACAAAGGCATTAATATTGCTCTCCTCAGCAGAAACTGGAATGCCATTTACTGCCTGAGCCAATAAATACAGTTTCATTTGCTGTTTTGTGTGCAAACTAATTAATTACTCTGCTGTTCAATTATTTAATGTAAGGAAATCACATTTCTGGCTCTGCTGTCCCCTGCACTAAATTAACATTTCCCTTAGAACTTAGAATTGTTTTCCTCCATCAGAAGACATCTATAGTGATTTTACTCAAATTAGAAAAGACGCTGCCCAAAAAGCTGTTGTTTATGGAAAGGATTGTTCATTATCAGACAGAGGTAATAAACTGAAAATGAGACCGATTAAAGAATGGCTGAAACTGTTCAAACGTTTGTAGACATCACATTTCTTCTAGACTGTAAGATAATTTCTGCAGTGAACATTCTCTGTTCTTTCTGAACAGGAGGTGCTATAATATTGCTATGAGAATATGATTGCATTCAGGCCTCCTTTTCTGCAGTGGCATCCATTACTGTGTCTTAAAAGCTTAACATTAGATGTTACCACATTCCTTTGTATGATTGATACAGATTGGGTACTGGATGCTTGAGGATGAATGATTACTTCTATATCACAATGTACTGGATGCTGAATTAGCTCAGGGAGAGAATTTATCAGGCAGAGGTTTAAAACTGAGTGCAAGAACTTTTCACTAATGGCTGAAACTGTCTTAAAAAATCACATCTCTTCTCAAACCTTACGCATTTATAGAGACTGTACCCTCTGTAGTACCATCCTATACTCTTAAAAGGATAGTTCACCCCAAAATGAAAATCTGATGTTTATTTGCTTACTCCCAGGGCATCCAAGTCATTGTGACTTTGTTTCCTCAGCAGAACACAAACGCAGATTATTAGCTTTAGCCGTAGCAGTCTGGTAGTCATTTAATGG
>JBBKCR010001051.1:0-13247 GCA_037577295.1 Ladigesia roloffi | reverse complement strand
TACTTGAGCACTGTTGTACGTCGCTCTGGATAAGGGCGTCAGCTAAATGCCGTAAATGTAAATGTAAATGTAAATATGGGTTGAGCCAAATATGGCTCAAATGGCTAACTTTCAACTTAATTTACCAGAACTTATTAACTATGTAGGAATTACAGCCATGTTTGTTTGTTCCATTGCCTAATGTGTCATTTAATTTAGCTATGCAAACAGATAAAAGGTGTGATTATGCTTTTTTGCATTTGTAATCTGTTGCTGTTAACTCTTGACTAAAGAAAATCTGTCATTGTTCTGAAACCAACCACTATTAGTTAAAATAATCAAAACACAGACATCACAGAGACAGCAAAAACAGCCTAATCAACTGTTTGGTGCACTCATAAACAGAAGCACTGTACTAGTATTAGCTGAAAATGCTGACAAAAGTAACAGGACAACTTAATCTGTTTTCACCTTTTCAGTTACTTCATAGTGTCGATGCACTGCAAAAGCAAGCCAAGAGATTTTTTTTATTGTTCTGCCATGGCCAAATAAATTATCTGGCCTCCTTTCAGTCATTCAGTCAAGCATGCAGGAACTAGCAGGAACTGAAAACTGCAGACAAGATCTGGCAGAGCATTCCTTGAGAAGGAACATACTGGTGTCTCTGGGTTCCAGACCTAAGGCAGTCAGTGATCGCAAAGGGCATCAGCATTTTTATATATATGAATGTTGGTTTGTCCATTTACTTTTGAGACCCTAAAATGTGGGTCCTATGAGTGCCAATGGTTGTCCATTATACACCTTAATTTAGTTCCTCAGATTAAAGATTATTTATATACACCGTATAGGCTAAAGTACCAGAGGTTAAGTACTAAAGTTAGCCTTTATGGCGTATAAAAATAATCTTGTCAATGTCACCAACATTTTAATAGCATTGCATTCAAATATATAGAATTTTTATATAGAGTTGGAACTTGAACAGCTTCCATTCCTCTTGGATGGATTTTCCCAGGAGTTTCTGTATGAATTTCTGCCCATTTATTCTGTGGAGTATTTCTGAGGCCCGATGTTGAATGAGAGGGCCTGACACACAATCTCAGCTCCTGTTCAAAAGTGTTGGATGATATTGAGGACCGGACTCTGTGTGGGCCAGTCAAGTTCTTCCACACTGAACTCATCACTGCACTGGGGCACTGTCATATAATTACACCGTGTTGCTTATTTTCAAGTATTTTAACTTCAGCTCCAATATCCAGTGATGTACAGCGACATTTACAGCAATGTTGAACATTCATAGCAACACAGTATTTTGCCAAATATTTATATCAACACTACTTTACTGTGACAGGGTGCAAGCAGATGACCATTAATGGTGGTTTGCATATAAGACAAACAAGAGACCTCAAAAGGGACCAAGAAGCGTGTCAGCAAGTATAACGTTTTTGGGTCAGATTTCAGCCGTGTTGGAATGCTTCATGCTCTATTAAAATCTTTCCTACATTTATACATGGTCCAGAAATATGTGCCTTGCTTGCTGTGCGCACGTGTTGCTTTTTTTTCCATCCACGTGCCTTGTTGCCGAGACCTTGACCAGCTCAGGCAGCTGATCCCTTGAACTCTCTGAGATCAGAGAGATTCACCCATCACAGAAAGGGCAGTGTGTTTAGGCGCAGAGATGTACACAGGGTTTCTAAAGGCTGAAGTGTCTCAAGTACACACAGCTGAAGTCAGACCTGGGGGAATTTTCCCTGTTTCAACAATTTACATTTACATTTAAGGCATTTAACTGATGCTCTTATCCAGAGTGACCTACTTCAGTGCTCAAGTAGTCCACGTCTGTCTCTTAGACCTGTAAAGCTAAACTGAAGTCAACATGCACAATTCAACCAGGATACTGCATGCTTGGTACACCAAAACAACACCTTTCGAAGAAAGTCAATTGTTAGTAGTAAGAGTTAGAAAGGGTTTTTTTTAACAGTTCTAGTAAGCAAGTGAAGTGAGAGAGGTGAGAGACATCATTAGTCAACAAGGTGCTCCTTTAGGAGGTGGAAACAATCACTTTAAGCACGTGGTTTCTCATTAGATTTCTCCAATAACTCTGGCCATTTGTCCCACAGTAAGGAAATTTGGGGAGTATCATGAACAGGTGGATGTGTGCATTTGCTGTGATTTATTGCTACATAAAATGTTTGGTAATTGTGTGAAAGTCTTCTGATGAAGGCAGAAAATGGTTGCCTTTTTCTAACCAATCAGAAAAAGTAAGGTCCTCTATTCAAATCTTACTTACGTTTATACATGGTCCAGAATAATGTGCCATGTTCGCTGTGTGCACGTGTTGTGGTTTGGTCCATCCATGTGCCTTGTTGCCGTCCCTATCATGTCATTAAGTGTTCCTTTTCTTATCACAGGAATTAACAGCTTTGACTGAAATTTGTAAGCTTCATGCCTAAAAGTGGTGGTGGCAGCTGGTGGCCTGGTGGTTTGGAAGATCCCTGTGATCAGAAGATCTTGGTTTTGAATCCCAGACTGCCTGGGAGTGCCTATGAAGGACCATTGGGCAAGGCATCGTCACCTGACACTGTTCCTGGCTGCTCAATGCTTCACGTGGGTAAAAGGCAGAAAAGAGGTTCATGCTGTTGACACTATGTGCTGTGATGTGTTCACATATGACAAATGTACGCTTAGATAAAGACTGTTAATAAAGCAAAATAAGGGGGATCTTCCTATTAATACCCTTTCAAGTTGTTTGAAGAGTGGCACATTTCTCCTTGCATGACTGCATGACTCTGTAGCTAAAACTGAGTTTGAAATGACTGTGAATTAATTATAACCTGCGCTGTCCATAATTAGAACTCAATTTTGGTTAAACTGCAGCACACTGGACTGGCAAGACATGACTCTCCCCTTGAGATAAGGCTGACTTTATGTAGTTTAATCTCATAATCATTGTTTCTTTTCAGAGTAAATGTAATGTTATCCAGCATAGACTGATCTTTGTACTGTTTACTCACTGACACTATCATAAAATGGCCTTACAAGAGGATGAAGATCCCCAATCACTAAAACAAAATCAACACTCTTCTGTGTTCCTGTTGCTTCAAAGATATTTATATACATTTTTCATATAGTTTGTATTATGTTTGTGTATGTCTGTGTGTGAATTTAGACTTGGAACATGATCATTGTGACTATTTTTAGCTGAAGTGACCTTTACCAAAAGCAAACATGAAATTTCACCTCATGTTTTTTTGTTTGTTATCTCATCCATTCTTATCTTTTCATCCACAAATGCAAATTAAGACTGTGGGGTGCACTGCTGCAGAATCATGTCAACAACATCCAGACAGGCTGCAGGCTTCTCTGGCCCTGAGCTCATCAAAATTGACACAGTGGAAATGTGCTGAGATCTGATGAGTCATAATGTTGTATTTTCTTCAGAAAAAATGGATATTGTGTATCTCAGGGCCAAAGAATAAAAGGACCATCTGGATTATAACCAGTGTAAAATGCATAAGTGTCCATGACACTTGCATATATGTTAAAGTTCCATTAGCAATTAATTATAGGTATATTTGTGGTGTGTATTTAGTAAGTACACTTGCCTTGTACACTATATGCACAAAAGTATTGGGACATTCTTGTTTTTTAGGGTTTGGGCTAGGCTCCTTAATTCCAGTAAAAGGGCAGTTTTAGTGCTGCTGTACACCAAGGCACTTCGGACAACACCATGCTTCCAACTTAGTGGACATAGTTTGGGGAAGAACTTTCTTTATATTCTGCAATGACTGTGCCCCAGTGCTCAAATTAAGGTCTAAAAAAACATGGATAAGTTTGGCGTGGAAGAACTTGCCTGGCCTGCACAGAGCCCTGACCTTAACCCGTCCAACACTTTGGGATGTACTGGAACAGAGATTTTGAGACCGGTGTCTATCTGAATTAATGAATACTTTACAGAATGAAATGACATAAATTCCCACAGAAACACTCAAAAACGTGTGAAAAGGCCAATTTCATATTAATATATAGTCCAGTTTCACATTAAATTTTGTGTATTTGAATGAAATGTCTTTGAAGGCTTGTTGGTGTAATGGTCGTGTGTCCCAATACTTTTGTCCACAGTGTATGTGTGAAAATTGTTATACAGGCCCTTGTCAACAATTTAGTTTAGTTCTTATTACTGAGAATGTCTTTCATGCTGTCCCTCTGAATCCTCTCTAAGGACATCAAATCCTCAAACAGATGTGAAATACTAGATTAGAAATGTCATCACTTCGTTAAATTATAGCTTGTTATGCATTTTGGACACTTATTATACTGATTTAAATAATCAGAACTCCTAAAGTGGCTTAGAAACTTTTCAATGACAAAATTATACCTGGAAATGTTTTCGAGACTTATTCCTGAGACACACTGCTCTTCATTGTTCGAATAATACTGGAGCTCAGTGTGACCTTTCGACAGCTGGCTCTGAAATTTACTGCAGACAGAAAGTGAATTAGTGACAATATTCTCTATTGTAAAGCGTAAATGTCCTTAGTTATCCCCGTAATGGTGTGCTTTGTACATCAATACAACGGGATTGAAACAACTCTACACACTGCAGTTTTTTTTATCCCTACCCGTTTTCCGGAATTCTCGGATGGGATTGGCCAGTTTAGCATACACACTGCGTTCTAATTTGTTTGTTTCCTGACTGATTTGCAGCAGGGCGAAGTTTGAACCAATCATAACGCAGAAGGCGGACAAAAATAGCCAATCATAGCGATAAGGGCGGGACTTGTGAGAAAACGGGTGATGAAAGGAAAAAAAAAACCCACCACAGTGCGTGCAGCAGTTGCACCAGTGCTCAGAGAGCCAGAACTGATTGTGATGCTCGGATCAATGAAATATTAATTTATAGACTGATTGTTGCTAAATTCTATATTTTCCTTCCGACGGGACAGTCAGCGGTATCAAACGCTCTGACAGATTGACTGGCGACACAGGACTGACCTGTGTTCTGGTACAAAGCATCTCAAGAAAACCACCAAAACAACAAGCTTTCCTCAGCATGGATAATCCAGAGAAGGAAAACAGGTCGGATGGAGAGTGTGAGTCAGGGGAAGAGGAGGAAGAAGAAGTGGACCCCAGGATCCAGGTAGGCTAACCCCATTCTCTTAACCTGTTTGACTGTCCAGTACAGGTCCTTTGTTGACGCGGAATACCAGTAATGGTACATACAAAGAAGAGAAGCATACGCTATGTGTGAAGTGTAAAAGCAACGGGTTGAGTCCTCAGACCCAAAGACTAAGGACATCTGAACAGCCCTGGCCTGGCTTTCTCACACCTGCTCGTAGGGCTGGACAATTAATCGAAAAGTAATCGAAATCGACATTCACAACCTAAAATCGATCAAAAATTTCCAGGTCAATTATTTCAAATACTTTCGTTTTAAAAACACGACCGCGTGTGGAGTCACTATTTTTAATAAGAAAAACATTGAAAGTAATTTATTTTGTTTCCAAAAGTGCAAGTTATCTATTTTTAGAGAACAAAGTGACTGTTTGTTTTAGGCACTAATTTCAGTTGTTCAAAATTGATGTTCAATCTATAGTCATAGATAGCAGATAGTGTGTTTCCTTCAATTATTTTTAAATCAAGTAATGCACCCTTCATTTGGAAATCTCTCACTTGTAATATGTGAAGCATATTTACTGCACAAAGCTTGTCAGTGAACTAAGCAAAAATAAATAAATAAAAGAATCGTTCATTAATCGTAATCGAGTTTAAATTATTTTGATTTTCCGCCAAATAGCACAGCGCTACCTGCTCACATAGTCCACATCGGTGTGCACATGTGGAACTGTTTGCAGAATATTTAGCATTCTGTTCAAAGCATACTCAGCTGCTGTTGTTTAAAATTTGTTTGTTTGGTTTTTTTGTTTGGTTTTTGCAAACCAGGGGGAGCTGGAGAAATTGAATCAGTCCACAGATGACATCAACAGATGTGAAACCGAGCTGGAGGTATGATCACATGTTCAAACACATACATTTAGCTCTAAATAAAAGGAATTTTCATGATCTTTGTCTATTTGTACATAGAGCTTCTCTGAAGCTGTGCAAGACGTATTCAGGACATCCATTCCACGCTGTGTAGTTTATGCAAGCTGCTGATCTTTGACGGCTGTAATCCACTTGTTAACCTGTTAAACCTTTAAAAATGGAGCTACAGGGAGCTGCTTTTTGTACTTTGGACAGACTTTGGTACTGAAAGAACAGGCCTGAATGGTAGGGCAATAGGTTTAGTGCAGTCAGTAAGTTTCCTTATGGTCTATACTGATTAAGCTCTTGAAGCAAGGGGTGGTACACACGTGGACAAAATTGTTTGTACCCCTGAACATTTTCCAAAAAATCAATTATTTCTCACAGAAAAGTGTTATTAACACAGGTCTTGCTATCCACATGTTTATTCCCTTTGTGTGTAATGGAACAAAACAAAAACAGGAGGGATAAAAAGCAAATTTGACATCATTTCATATAAAACTCTGGACAAAATTATTGGCACCCTTAAATTAATATTTTATTACACACCCTTTGGGGAAAAAAAAAAACTGAAACCAGTCTCTACCTATAACCATCAATAAGCTTCTTACACCTCTCACCTTGAATTTTGGACCACTCTTCCTTTACAAACTGCTCCAGGTCTCTTATTTTGGAAGGGTGCCTTTTCCCAAAGGTGTTCAATGTGATTTAGATCTGTTCTCATTGCTGGCCACTTCAGAACTCTCCAGCACTTTGTTCCATCCATTTCATTTTGAAGTATGTTGGGGTCGTTGTCCTGCTGGATTGTGACCCCAATTTTTTTGATAATTCTCAGATTTCATGATGCCTTGCACACAGTCAAGGCACGCAGTGACAGAGGCAGCAAAACAACCGCAAAACATAATCGAATCTCCAACATGTTTGACTGTAGGTACTGTACTTCCAGTAGACTGATGTGCTTTACTCATCTGTCCACAAGACATTTTACCAGAAGGATTTTGGCTTACTCAAGTACATTTTGGCAATCTGTAGTCTTGCTTTTTTATATCTCTGTGTCAGCAGTGGGGTCCTCTTGGGTCTCCTCCCATAGCGTTTTATTTCATTTAAACATGGACAGATAGATCACGCTGACACTGATGCTCCCTGAGGCTGCAGGACAGACTGAATTTCTTTGGAACTTGTTTGCAGCTGTTTATCCACCACCCAGAGTATCCTGCATTGCAACATTTTTCTCTTCCTTCCACATCCAGGGAGATTAGCTGCAGTTCCATGGGTTGCAAACTTCTTGATAATGTTGCACGTTGTGGACAAAGGCACATGTAGATCTCTGGAGATAATTGTTAATATTTTGTCCACAATTTTGGTTCTCAGGTCCTCAGGACACAGGACACAGTTCTCTTTTCCTCTTTCTGGTGTCCAAGCTTAGTGTGGCACATATAGACAAACAATGCAAAGACTAAGTGAGGTTCGTTCCTTTTTATCTGCTTTCAGTTGTGATTTTTATATTGCCCACATTTGTTACTTGCACCAGTTGAGTTTAAAGGAGCATCACATGCTTGAAACAATCTTATTTATCCATAATTTTGAAAGGGTAGCAATAATTTTAGCCGACATTTTTGGAGTTTTGTGATATCATGTCAAATTCTACTATTTTTCCCTCCTGTTTTGGTTTTGTTATGGTACACACAAAGGGAATAAACAGGTGGATAGCAAAACATGTGTTAATGCAATATATTTCTGTCAGGGGTACCAACAATTTTGTCTTTGTTTTTCTTCTTCAAATGTGTTTTCTTTATATTTTTTTATTTACTCCTATGTGGATACTCCTCTGGGAACCCGTTGCACCCTGTAAATAGAGTTAGACATGCTAAATGCTCTCAAGCTCTTGTGACTACCTACCCCGGGTCTGTTTGACCATACTGTGGTTTAATCAGTTTTCTTGGTTTGTTTGTATCTGCGTTGTGGTCAGTGGATCTGGAACTGAAGACCCAGTGACTTAGTTCCCCTTAGTTATTTTGCTTTTATTTATTTGCTGCTATTTTGCATGGTAGATTATACACTTTGATTTTACTTACATCTTTTTATCTCTGTATTTGGATGCAGTAGACATTATCAGGTTCATGTAGGGACATTTTTGGTTCTTTTGGTTCTTTGGCTTAGATAATTATAAATAACCTGGATCTGACAAGTTCTGGCAGCAAGCTGTGTAAAAGTAAACAGCTGATGCAACCTGAAGTAATTGTTTTTAGCCTGGAAAGCCCACAATAGGCCATGAGCGTGAAACAACCCATCATCCGCTGTCTGGCACGTCTGCGAGAAAATGGGCAAGACAATACAGCATCTTTTTTTTACTTTGAAGCTGTTCGCAAGGTGTCCCCAATTCTTATTGTTCACAATTGGGTCATTCTACTAACCTACCTGAAACCTTTGCTATTCAAGACATGCATTTTGTGGCCAAATTCATAAAATACTGCAGTATGCTGTAGCTTTATTCCAAATGCCATTTTAGTGTTGAGATTTTGAAGTTTAATCAGTTGGTGGTTTTGTGATGAGGGAGGTTCTGCTGTGATCAGAAGGTTATTTTTTGAACATCTCCACTAGCTTTTGTGTAGGATTAAGCACATCTAGAGGTTTGTTGGTCCTGCGTTAATAGTGGATGGCCATAGATTTAACTGAATGTAGCTAAACTGTAAAATCCACTTTAAGTGTATGTTTTTTCAAAAATGGAAGGAAGTATGTGGGATAGGATTACATTTTTGATTTTTGAAAATTGTTGGTGAAGAAAATATTTGTGTTTTAATTACTGCAAAACATTCAACATCTGAACATGTAGCAAACATGAATTCCTGACCCATTTCATAAGAAATTGCTGTTATAATGTGCATAGAAAAATTGCAAAAACAATTAAATTAAGGTCAGAAGGGGAGACTTCAAAAATGCTTCACCAACAAGTATGTTGAGTAGAGTTATGGGATTTTTGTAAGGTTCAGCGCATTTATGTTTTTATGATGTTTTCCATGGAAAGACTGTATTACAAGCAGGAAGAACACATCATTGTGTTTGGTGGTGTCACACTACAGGCAGGTTAGAACAGCACTTCATGTCTGAAAAGACTCTTTTATGGCTTTTTGCCTGAACTTTGTACTTTCTAGTATTATGAGCCATATTTCAGCCTATGATGCCGACGCCATCACACTGCTGTTCATCTTATGTATTTATTATTATTCCTATTATAGCCCAAAAAGACACAGCTTCTCATTTGTGTGTGTGACAAGTTTTCATCAAAATATCTGTTAATATCCCCTTCTGTGCACGTGTAAACAGCTTTTTGTTCAGGGGCTTGATTGTTTAAATTTCGCTTTCAAGAGAAGGTCAGATAAGGAGGCCGGAAAGGAAAAATAGCAGAGAAGTGCAAACACAGGGAAGAATAAACGGATCCATAAACAGACTTCAAAACACTAAAGCTCAGGTTAGTCTTGACAAAAAAGCAGAGTTGCACTGTCTGTTGTGCTCTAATTACAAATAATCACCTTCAGCCACAGCTACATCAACCTTACATTACATTTATACATCTACCCTCTGTTTGTGCCTCAGTTATCTCTCAGCCTTGTTTATGTTTTCTAAAGAGGATCCAGACTTCAACCTCATGCAGAAGCTGCTAAGAACATCAGTTCTCGTATCCTCTCCTGTATGTGCTTTATATATGTACAGTCACTTCATATATTTTGTGAATTAAAAGCATGGTGTGGATTCATGAACTATACAATTTCCACAATTAAAGTTCAATTGATCTTTTACACTGTTTTACTCTTATGAATAACGTGATTAACTGTGATTTATGTCTCTGGGGCACTTCTTTAGAATGTCCCAGAATGTCCCTTTACAAATACATAAAATAGCCTGTTTTTATTGAGGATGAATTACATTTGGCCTGGCAACGTCATTGAAAGATGAGCAGAATGAATGGGCCTCTGTTTGTCCATAGTGTAAAAACAATCTTTCTCTTCATCAATTGTTTTGAAGGAAACAATCTTTCTGTTCAAAACAGTTTCTCTTCCTCTGTAAAACACAGCACTAATCTATGGGCCATTGTGGGTGTGTTAACCCCTCACTCAGTGTCCTTCATTAAAAATTACGTCTCCCGGGTAATATTGAATTAACTCCTATTTGAAGCTAGAATGAGTGTGTAAATAGACATTATTCTTCTAACCATTCCAATATTCCTAGAAGGCTTTGAAAGACTTTAAAAGAGTTAGTGTTAGTGATGTTTGGTGTTGTGTTTGCTAGGATGCAAGGCAGAGGTTCCGCTCGGTGCTGGTGGAGGCCACAGTGAAGCTGGATGAACTGGTGAAAAAAATTGGCAAAGCAGTGGAAGACTCAAAACCGTACTGGGAGGCACGGCGGGTGGCTCGGCAGGTGAGATCCTTATTTCTTGTGTTGAAATGCAACTCGCTGCCAAACAATTCCTCAGCCAGTACACAGTTTTTTTATACACACCGGTTACTATCATCCCTCTCTGGGGAGCACCTGGCAATCTGCTCACATGAGCACAGTTGCTTAATATAGCTTGTACTCTGTGACTGAATGTCAATCATCATTGCTCACTTCTACAGCTCTCAGTTTGCTATGAAGTTGCTGTGGCACATTCTTCACTGTGTACACTATATGGATTATAATAACATTGCATTTAAATAAATAGACTTTTAAATGGTGTTGATTTTGGGAATTTTTGCCCATTCTTTGTAAATTGATAAGGTCAGGCACTAATGCTGGAAGAGAAGGCCTAGCTCACAGTCTCTGTTCCAGTTCATTCCAACGGTTTTGGACAGGGATTGAGATCAGAGCTCATTATTGTGCTTGCTTTGTGCACTGGCATGTAGTCGTGCTGGGATAGAAAAGAATCTTCCCCAAACTGTGTCCACAAAGTTGGAAACATGCTGTTGTCCAAACTGTCTTGATATGCTGAAGATTTAAGGTTTTTCATCAATGGAAGTAAGGTGTCTAGCCCAAACCCTAAGAAACAGGTGTGTCTCTACTGCTCTGGAGAGGCCTCACACAGGATAATAGACCATTGCTGTGAGCATTTGATTGCATTCACAAGTGCAATCGTGAGGTCAAGTTCTGATGATTAGTCCTGAGTCACAAATGTCACTTCAACTCATCCCAAAGATATCAGATGGAGCTCCATCACTTCAGGGAATGCAGTTTCACAGTTCCACAGCCCAATGGGGTTTTGTACTTTTCTAGTTGATCCTTGGCTTTGGTCAAGGTGACCTTAGACAAAATTCCATTCTATTGGCATTGCTTCTGTATGGAGATTAGATAAGTTGTTGCAAAACAGCACCTGTCTATAACAGAATTCAATCGAAGTGACCCAGTATTTTTGGACATATAATTTGCACCACAATATATGATGATGCATTTAGTTAGAAGTTTAATAGAAAGTGTCTGTAATGAGTTCATTCTGAGTAGGTACTCTGCTCTACTAAAACTGTGTCCTGCTTTGTTTCCTTTATTTGTTTTCTTCTTTTAAAAATAGAAGTAACTTGACCCTGCAGAACAATGGTGAAAAAGAACGATTTTAGAGATCCACACCTGGCTTTGTAGCTTGAAATGTATATTTAGCACATTATCTCTGACAAACCTGTGTTTTCCTCTTATGGAAATCTAGGTCAAGGTAGTTTAGACTGAAGAACTTCTCTGCACTTTATAGAGGGTATGGTTTTGCTGACAAAGCATTTAATTTTTGGAGCGTTTCCTCAGTGGCACGAGAGAGCTGAGTTTAAAGAAGTTCTGCCCTCAAGTTTGTTATGCTATTTTATGTAGGAGACGAGAACAATTCATATTTATTGTTATACTATTTTGCCTCTATGCACTGGATATGACACATACACAAACCTGAATTTAATGACATTGCATTCAAATGCAGGCGCTTTTGCTGCAACACATGTGGACAAAATTGTTGGTACCCCTGATTAATTTCCACAGAAAAGTATTGCATTCAAACATGTTTCTCTCTAGCAGGTTCATTTCCTGTGACCTCTCGTTACATAGATGTCTCTATTTGTAACATTACAGTTCTTTTGGAGTCTAGAATAAAAAATGAAACACGAATCACTTCCCTTAGTCCTTTTATAGTATTAACAGGATGAAAGTTAGAGCTATCAATTTGGCAAGACCCTCCTTGGCATTATCATTAGTTTGTTTAGACAAATACCCCCTTCAAGCAGCATATTCAAGTTTAATACAATGGTGGCGAGTCCCTGCTGTCTCAATAGCACCTGGGTGTTTTGCTGTCAAGTAATACATCAAATATGATTTACTTGAAATAATATTAAAAGTTGTTTTGTTTGTGAAATGACTTCAGAAGGACATAAGTTTAGTTTCGGATTTCATCTTGATGCCTCCAGCCTTGGCATAGATTTGTGAAACTCCATCAGCAGCTTCTGATTTAATCGAATGAAGTATGGACTGAGCGAAAGCTGGTATTTGATGAGAATTACAGTGTAATCCTAGGCTTCCATGAAGAGGGGTCTGGGAATGATTTAAGCAACCGCGGAGAATACATCCAAACACTATTTCCTGAATAAATGTTATTTGTATGCATTCTTATAATAGCTTTTGAAAACAGGTGCTGTGCACAGTTGTGTGCATGTTTTTATATCTGTGTGTGTGTGCCTGTGTGTGCATGTGTGTGTGTATGTGTGCGTGTCTCCACACCATATACCTTTTCATTGCAGTTTTGAAAAATGATTTTTATTTTATTCAGTATGACTGAGTGTTTATAGACGAGGGAGAGCCCCTAATGATGCCATGATCAGATTAGAGAGACCCAATAAAACAGATTAGCAGGCAGAAGGATGAACAACAATTGAATTGTGTTTTTGTGAAATGACCGTACTGAGTGTCAGTGGATGATCGCCTTAATAATGTGAGAAACCAAAACACATTACTCACGTCTCAGGCACACCAGTCCCTGCTGTGGGTGGACGTGGCCATGTTTTTTTCAGAAGGGGGAAAAAAACAAGATAAAATGGACGCTGGAACTCTACTGTGTTCATTGTCTCTCTCTCTCTGCTTTAAATCTGTATAATGTAGCAAAAAATTTTACTTTGCTGCCAGGACCATTTTGTGTCGATTGCTTTCGGGAAGTTCTCTTCAGTCTGTTTAATAAGAATAAGATCTGATCAATGATCAATCAATCTGATCTCTCTCTCTCTCTCTCTCTCTGCTCTCTCTCTCTCTCT
>JBBKCR010001032.1:0-13248 GCA_037577295.1 Ladigesia roloffi | reverse complement strand
TTATGTTAATAAAACCCCTGAAATGGAGCACCGGCTGGTATCTGGTTCCCTTTCCCTCACCCGAGGTAGCTTACGGGTTAAGGCTCGCGCCGCAGCCCGTAACAGCTACCTTGCTGGCTGTAAGAGGAGATCTATTAGGTGTATGTGCCTTTGAGATTTTTTTTACTTTAAACGTGGCAATTCAGTAGTTTAAAACATATACAAAGTGTTTATTCAAGGTTGGAAATGTTGAAATCAGAACACTTAATTAACCATCAAAATCTACATTTAAATAAAACAATTGTACAAATGCAGGCAGAGATGATGCTGCCTGCAGTGGAAATAAAATGAAAAATATTGTAGTTTTATTACTATTAGGAGAATAATCATCAACTGGCAGCAATGTAATGTTTGTAATGAAATAAAAGATTTTGATAGGGATATAAACATTATAATCTAAATACCATTAAAAGTCTCTGCAACAATGTTCAGGGACATTTAGTTTGATATAAAAGGTGAAATAACTTACTTATTTCTTTCAACTTACTTAAAACAATTCTGAATGTCTTTTCTGTTCCCAGAATATTTGATAAACAATGTTTTTGTTCATTTCCCGCCCCATTATCCCCAGTTTGATAAGACTCGCCTCTAGTGCCAGGAATACACTGGGCGCACTGTGTGAAATCATAACTGTTCCTGCCTGTCAGCATCAACAAAGTGAAATTATGTGTAATTATGTGTAGGCTATAAAAAGAATCCTCTGCCAAAATTTATGTTGCTCTCAAACAGGTTCCAGTGCTGAGAGATTATTTACATTTTTTAATTTATCCCCTCGTTTGGTTATGGCTCTGGTTGCTCTTCAGGAGTTTACAAACCCCTGAGAGCAACAAAAAGCACAGGATGAAGCTAATAAAACTCATTTACCTTCCCTTAATAAAGCATCTAACTGGTTTAATGGTCAGTTAATAAATATATGTGTTTAGAGCATGATCATCAGGTCTCACTGGGTTTTCTCAGAACTTTACCTGTAGCTGTTGAAGCGATTGAAAAAGGTGCTAAAGCTAAGCTAAGCTAGGCTAGGCTAAGCTAAGCAAAGTCCCAAAATTATGCTAAGTTCCAAACTTCAAAAGTATTCTAACTCCACTAAAGTCCCAAAAATATTCTAAGTCCCCAAGGTCCCAAAAATGTTCTAAGTCCCAAGACCTCAGAAATATTCTAAGTCCCAAGAATCAGGAGCCAGACAGGTGCGATGTGCTGGTTTATTCAGAGATCTTCAGCTGTGGCCCGGCGCTGCTCTTCTTCCGAGCTATGCGGGCACTGACATCAGTTTTTATACACATTCATCATTCATGTATGCATTAATTCAATCTATCCCATACAGGTTTTCTTTCCAATGAAGAGCATTGGGTGTTAAATTGCTTAATTTGTTTAATACCACCTGATCGTTAGGCCCAATGAAGGCCTAACTCCTTATTAATATAATAATATATAATAATATATATAATTAATATAATATAATATAATCCCTATTCCTCATCTCTGTCCAATCATTACAGATTAAGTCATCTTCTGATTTATATTTCAGGGTACACCTACAGTTCCTTCTTGACCAATTGAATTTTTGCTACTTTACCACATGTCATTGTAACCCCCTCCTTAATGTTGTCCTGGGCATGTGCCTTATCTGACTTATGGCCTTTCTAGTCATTTTTGTGACTTTCCTTACTGTCCAAGGCCACACATCCTTACTTATGCCCAACAGTTCATCTAAAGTTCAGCTGCGTCCCTCAAAGTTAACTTAAGTTCACTGCACCTGGGCGGGGGAGCCGCCCCTCCTCTGTGTTTCTGAGAGAGACTGATACAATTCAACTTGTTCAGGGGCTCTTGGTCAGACATGAGTTTAAACTTTAACTGTAGAAGATTTTTACATTAAGACCCATATAATTATGCCATGCCATTCACCCTCTATCTGTAAAATACCTCTTCATAGCGCGGTGGCAGCCCTTCATGTCCTTCTGCAGGTGTGCCGAGAGGCAGAAGGCACAACTCAGGAATGGTTGTGGGGTTTTTCAGGACCTGCTTGGTCTATTTGGGCCCAGGATGTTGAGAAGACTTAATTAAAAGACTCATAGACCTGCGATCGGTTTAGTATTGAGCTTAAGGGTATGAGGAAAATAACTTCCCATCTGACTTGACCCTTCGTAAATCTGACACTAGACATGAGTACAAGATGAAGGACCTCATATAAATGTCATGTGGAGGCCTTCTTAAAATGTTTAGATCTTGAACACTTTACCCATATCAAAGCTGAGACGAGTTTCTTTCTCCACCAAGTTAGAAATAATTGGACGATATGGCTGGTCATCAATGAGTGTGTGGTTCTGACTTTTTGACACAGACAGCCCCTCTGTCTCTTTCACTTACAACACACACACACACACACACACACACACACAGTCATACTAATACACACACCCTGCGGCATGTGCTCAACTATATGGCCATTATCTCTTTTGGTTCCCATAGCAACCCTAACCTGCTACTGCAAGACTTAGGTGCCGGTGGCGATGGTGTGTATGTGTGTGCACATCTGTGTGTGCGCGTGTGTGTGTGTGTGTGTATGTACACATATGCACATACTTCAGCTGTATATTTGAGTAACTTCAGCGTATTGAGTATAATTACACTCAACATGAAAAAAAAATAATGACAAACATCTTAGTGGCTCTCGCACAGGCCTATATGCAAATACTGTGACCTATTGAAATGCAGGATGACATTTATGAACAAAAATACACTGACAGAAAGGAGGAGGGTCTGGCATTCAGTGTGTAATGAGTGTGGCTCAAATCAGCGCGCATAAATAGCAGCATGAGCAAGATTAATGTGTGGCCCCTCTCAAGACCTGTATGTTGTCTGTTGGGTGTAGCTTCAAATTCTTATTGATGGACTTAAGTTTCAAGCAAGCAAGTTATCTGTTCTTTCCCATAAATGTAAAGTCATTGATTAAATAGAAGTACTGCTGGAGATAATCAACCATATAATACATGGATACAAATAACATTAAAAATGTTCAATTAACTTGATTCACAAATATTCTATCAAGTGGTTTGTAATTGTGTTAAGTTGTTTCTAAGGTCCTTCTAAGGCAGCGTTTCTCAAACTATGAGCCGCGGACCAGTACCGGGCTGTGAGACCTCGGTTCTGCACCAATCAAAATTCAGTCAGATCCAGCTCTGATCTCAGCGCTGCTATCACTGCATGCCCCGCCCCCTCGACTTCACGGCCCGCCCCCTCGGGATAGTGTCTTCCACTCACATATATGTGCGAGACACTTTTTCTTAACTGACAGTAGAATTTAGATTCTCTGACCGAACCCAAACCGGGCCCGAGCCCGCAGGTCAGGTTGGGTCGGCCCAATATTTCCTGCTACTATCCCCGGGCCTTGGCTGTGATCCAGCATTTGAGTGGTTCGGAGCTCGAGAGTGTGAGTTTATGAACGCTCCCACAGTTGTGAACCGGGCCGATATTTACTGTTTATGTGTCGGGTCGGTCTGTGTTTGGACACAAGGTTCACGACCTCGGGGGGAGTCGGGTTTAATTTTTTGAGCCCAATACAAGCTCTCAGACAGCCACGATAAAAGCTCCGAGCGGCTCGTTTAGACAGGTTAGAGGCGAGAAAGCAGGTGCAACTATCACGTTAAATTGATGATACAATATGATTTTAAAAATGAAAGAAAAATCAATAAATTAAAAATGTGAAAAAACATTGATTTCTTGGTGCTTATATATAGGTATGGGTACACAATAATAATTACAATAATATAATTGTATATATTCCATGTATGCAGGGCCCTGAAGCCCCAAAGCCTGACATGACAGGTCCCCAGGACAAATAAGTTTGAGAAACACTGTTCTAAGGTATGTGCACGGAATCAAAGAAATCGCAGAAATGTCAATTGACAGGACTTTTCATTTTTTACTCCAACATTCTGTTCAAGTTATGAAAGTTGAGGAAGCAACACAAGTTTAGGTTAAAAATACATAACCTAATTAACATTTCTATTTACAAGACACACTTTCCCAGACTGAAGTAGAGTCTAAGCATGATACAGATGCAAGTCAGTGTAGCATTGTCCATAGGACTCATACTGACACAGTGTAATGTGTCTGGCAGAATGGAGAACCAAACACAAGTCTGCTGTGTGGACACTCGTACTCTTACACACTTACCCACATAAGTTGTTACAGGAGTATCCATCTGAATTGGGATCAAATTTAGCTGGGAACTTGGTGACTTTCCTAAAAACAAAGAAGATCAAGGCTTTACAAATTAACAAGCAGAAAAGAAAGATGAACAAACATGGGAGTTAATACCAAGGGGAAAATACATCATATGGTTTGTAAAGTAAATAAACCAATGGTCAGTAAAGCAAAACAACATGCAAATAGATGGTGCCAAGAGTCAATTGGGATTAACTCAATAAAGCTACTTTTGCATAACAAACACTTTTCAAATCTTGCACTTTAACATATGTCATGGAAAGAACTGACAGCAAATCACAAATCTCCATAACAGTTATTTTACAGGAGAGGGGAAAAACATTCCTATCTTTCAGTGTAAACTGATATAAAGTGATTCTATTGCAAGAAATTCAGGACCATTTCTATCATCATTAAATGTCCACATACTGTAAAGTACAGCTGGTATTTTAACTAAAACTCAGTCTGGTGAACAGTCAGATTATCAATAGTCCTCCAGTCAGTGAGCTTCAGAACATCTCATTAATGGGAGCAGGGAACACTCTCTTGATCTGTTCCAGGTCGGCGTGGCCTTATCGGTTCTCTCCCTGCCTTTGAAGAAACGAAGCGCCACGGTGCTCATTTGCATCCTCTAACCCAATTTACACACTTTGAGCCTAATAGCATCACAGATTAAGACCATTCTGTTTAAATAGCCAATCAAATAGCTTGACATTCTCTGTGTGCTGATGCTCTTTCACTGCACAACATCCACACAGCGCAGCATATCCTGTTTGTATAAGTATTCATGATTTTCTGAACGTTTCCAATGCAAATAACTCCACTAGCTATTGCACAATATTGGATTGCACATATAAACACACATATCTGGACTTCACATCACAGATTACTACATTTATACCACATTAATAGCGTGTATGTAAATGATATTTTTCATTCATTCTGTCTATATATTTCATTCATTCTGTCCACATTTCATTCTGTATTCTTGTGTAAGCTACAAAATGGATTTTATTTGAGTATTGACAGGCAGCTGATTGACTGAAGGCTGGCAGGTGAAAGGTGATGGATTGATTGCTGTGTGCTCTTCCACAGACACCAGGGAACGCTGTGTGTAGAGGCAGAGCTGCAGGAATAGAAACAAAAAGTGTTGTGGGGGAGAATGAGATCGAGGAGGAGTAGAAGAATAACTATAGAAAAATAGAGAATATGATGTGAGTGTAGAGGCTAAAGAAATAAGGACCTGACTCCTATTATCATTAGTGACAGTTTGGCAATTTTACACAATGCCCCCCCACCCCACATACACCAAATGGAGGCAACACTGTCTGGGATTTGTTTAGAACTACATTCTCAGCTTGATAATGTAGTTTCGACACTAAATGACAACAGTTGTTACCAGCCATCAAGAGAATTGAATATTGGGCTGTAATGTTGGTTAAGTTTACAATTAAATCACTAAGACATAAAGAAAGTCATTCAGAGTGTTTTGATGAGAGATGGATCTGTGTAAAAATAAATGATCAAAACTTTCTTCATAATGGCAGTGATAGGAACCCAGTGTCTACAACTAATTTCTACAACAGCAATTTTATACACTGTCAAACCACCAATAAATATTTATGTGTCCAAATCCTTGTAATGCTGAAAGTCATAAATTAGAGGTACAACTGAAAATAAAAATTGTTTGGGTTTTATTTTGCCTCAAATTGTCACCCTTATAACCATGTTGTAACGTTTAGAGGCTCTGGTTTCTTTTCACTATCACAGTAAACAATCCTGTTTCTCCAGAATGGAGCACTTTACATTGGCCCAATTTAATAATCATTTAACAAACAGTTTAATAATCAATTATAATCAATTAATCATTCATCAGTTAGCACAATGCTAATTGCCTTACATAAACTTACATTATTGTTAGCTACTTTAGCTTCAAGGCTGCACTGCTAAACTGAAGACGCAAATTACGAATAGTAGATGTCTAGGAATAAGACGGGAGTAAAACTGAGTAAATGTGATGTTGCACCAACTTATGATTTTAACTGCCTCTAAGTTTCAGCTCAGTTTCTTCTGTCCGCCTGCTGCTCCTCTTCTTTCTCTGACATATTATCTTGTGGTGACATTTTTTAAATGTTTTAGGTTTGCTTTTTATGTGTGTATGTATGTGTGTGTGTGTGTGTGTGTGTGTGTGAGAGAGAGAGAGAGAGAGAGAGAGAGAGAGACCAGAGAAATTTACATAAAATCCATGTCTAACCTCCAAGCAGACAGAAACAGACAGATGCACTGCATTTAGGCTTCAATATTTCATGAGATTAGTTTCTCTCTCTCTCTCTCTCTCTCTCTCTCTCTTGCACTCTCTCCCCCTTTTCAGTACCTCTGGCCACATCAGGATACAGAATTGGCCCACAGGAAAAGGGAGCAATAACAGTGTAATCTGAGTGCTGTGTGTGTGTGTGTGCACCTATGTGCATGCATGCCAACAAGCGTCAGACAGATGTGTGTGTGATGAGTTAATGTGTGTGTGTGTGTGTGTGTGTGTGTATATGTGTGCACAGGCCGATTGAGAGACAGATGCACATGTGTGTGTGCTGAGTGTGAGACAGGTTTGTGTGTTTGTGTGCTGAGTGTGAGACAAGTTTGTGTGTTTGCATGCTGAGTGTGAGACAGGTGTGTTTGTGTGTATGTGTTTGTGTGCTGAATGTGAGACAACTGCTGTGTGTGTGTGTGTGTGTGTGTGTGTGTGTGTGTGTGTGTGTGTGTGTGTGTGTGTGTGTGCCTGTTTTGTATGTCCAATGTCAGTGCCTCCACAAAAAGACTGTAGAAGTAAAGGAAAGATGGGGATGTGCCTCTACTCCCTTTCACATGACATTTCTCCCTCCTCTCTCTTTCTCGCCCCCCGTTCTGTCGTTTGTGACACTGCTACCTCTCTTAAGTCATTGTCTCCCTATCTCTCCAATTTTCCTCCCTGACAGCGAGCTGCAGGCTGCTCTCCAGAAAAAGCCTCCGTAACCAAAGCAACAATGCAATACACTGCAATTCCCTAAAAGTCACTTTTAGTGGACTTTAACAGATTTTGGGTAATGAGAAGAAGAGATAGAGGAAAAGAGAGAGAGAGAAATAGAGGGAAATTATCTACATGAATTCATTTTGGTCTTATTATTTTGCAGCTGTAAAAATGGTCTTCCAGACACCTGCTTGATGAGCCACTCTAAGTGTGTGTGTGTGTGTGTGTGTGTGTGTGTCGATGATGGTGTTTTGGGGGTGTGTGGGGTGGAGGAGGGGAGAGCACATATAAAATAAGATTTGGCACAAAATATAACTCTCTAAAACATTGTTTTAATTGGGGTGGGACACGTTGTTACCAGGTGTTATTTGTAGGGGTAATGAAGGCAGTTATGCAATCATTTCAGCTTCCAGTCAATAAAAACCTTTAGCAGGAAAATTGTGCAGATTTTTGGTAAAAATTCAATCATAACACAGTTTTAAACTTTTATTAAGCGAAGTAAAGCATTCACCAGTGGTCTGTGTGGCCCATATCCAGCAGTATCTATTGTCCTCTCTTATGTGCATTAAAACAATTGAGAGAAAACTTCAGGGGCTGTAAACTTCCAAGCTAAGGACAGTGCTAATGATACTGCATTTACAGAAGACAGCTACAGAAACGGAGAGGGTACAATAGATTTAAAAAGCAAACACAAGCGTTTCAATGTGTGACATATCTATGGATAATCTATGGAACATTTTAGCTGCTCACATACTGAGATTCTTCACCCTGTATGAAACTGCTTTAAACAGTACAGATGTCCTGACAATATCACATCTCCCACATAAAACTAAATAAACTAAATAATATTTTCTGACATCCACAGGGCATTTGAACGCTGTACTTTCAGAATCTGTAAACTTTATTAATCCCTTAGAAAACTGCTTATGCTTAAAATGCACAGAAACAGTAGAAAACATCTAAATAAAATACAGAAAATATTCTATACAAAATACACTATGATCAATGCACAAATCCTGGTTTATTCATAGTATACATACAATATTAAATGTAACTGATGGGTAGGGGAAGTACTAGTGCACAAATAGTAGTTGTTTGCCATACCAAATCTGTTGCTGCACGTAATAGAGATCAATAGTTAATCAGTAATATTGACATAAATAGTGATATTTCACATATTAATACTATTGCACATAATATAAAAAACTGTTGCACATAATCATAGTATTTTTGGACCTAATCAGAAAATTGCACATTATTGCACATGGTTGCACATTGCACGTTGTAATAAGACATTAATACACATATAATAATGAAAAGCCCAGAAAGAGCCCAATAACAAAGTAGAAGCAGGTCATTGCCCAGATTATTGCGAGGGTGTGTGACAAAGGGAGGAGTCTGATGGCAGTAGAGTGAAAGGATTTTCTGTGGCATATTCATATCTCTATTGCCATATTCTTTTATAGTTATTATATTATTAGCAGCTCTACTGGAGCTGTTTTATAAGAATAGACAGAATGTGATAATGACCATTTTGTGACTGCAGTGAATCTCTTCATCCTTTGCCCACAAAATGTGTTGTTTTGTGATAGTTGTGAGATTATACCGGCTTCCTTTTATTATCATACGGTTTGGAGAATAACTTACAATGATCATTCTTTTATTCTTTTATTTCATAAAGTACATAAATGCTGTCTGCTACTTTATGAAAATTCTTTCAGTGCTTGCTGTTGTGCAAGACCACTTGCAGGCATAAACTGGATGAAGTTCTATGAAAAAATATATGAGCATGCATATCACATCTACTAAAATTAATTTAATCAGAACGTCATTAAGGCTCTATTGAAGTCTCATACTGTGAAAAGTGCATACAACATTTTGTCCTGTAAATGCCAAAGCCATTGTGTTTCCTCATAAGCATGACCATGACGATGCAGATAAGTCCATGAGCCACAACAGGTGCTCTGAGTCCCTTCACTATTGCTTTCTCTTTCACTCCAGCAATTCTGCCGGCTCTACTCTCGATTAACTGCTGAAATGGAACTGAACTAAATATAGCCCACCCTGCCTTTCTGCCTGCGCCGCCTCTCTCATCGTATGGCCACCTCGCACATCTGATCTTCGCTTCTCTCCTCTTTTTACCTGCTGAGAAGAGGAGGAAGAAAGGAAGAAGAGAAACAGCTAAGTGAGCCTTTGAGGAACTTCTGATCTTTCTGATTAATGGCGAGGTGACCAAACAGAAACCCCTCATTAATGCTTCGCACTGCAGGGGCGGGACCACTGGTCACCATGTCAACAGTAAGGAGACAGAACTTCTCATGCTGAAATATGAGAGAATCATGTGTGTGTGGGGTTGTGTGTGTTTGTGTTTAGTATGATACCAAATTGTAATTTAAATTAAACTTCAGCTAAATCTCAAGCATGTCCTGCATTCACCTTATTCACTTTAGCCTCTTCACAGCTCAGTGAGATAAAAAAACTGGCAAGCCTAGGATTGCACTCAGCAGTAAAAGTAAAGTAAAGTAAAGTGGGCTCTTGTTGTCATCCCTGAACACGTCATACACCACATATTGTGAACACTGTGTAATACTTCACTGCATTTAATCAATTCACCAATCGAAGCAGTGGGCTGCCACCAACAAGTGTTGGGATTCAAACTATCAACCTTCTGATTGTAGGGGCATCTCCCTAACCACTGGGCCACCATCTGCCCCAGTAAGGAAGGTTTCACTGACAATTGCATTCAAGCAACCTCAGATATTGTTCCAAATATATATGGAACGCATCATTAGAAATAGCAGTAGGCCTACTGTAGAGTGTTTTTTTTATTTATTGCATATAAATTACTATTAAACTGATAGATATACATTTACTTTAAAAAATACATCTGAAGCTGCTTCTCAGGTCAGGTCAAGTAGGGATTTATTGTCATTTTAACCATATACTCCCAGAACATGCCTCTAGGACCATGGAGCAAAACATGAAGCAAAAATAGACCCACACAGAACAAAACCAGAAACACCACCAGACTACAGGAGAGGCAGGATCATAGATAGAGTGCAAAAACAAACATACAACACACTGTTTTCTATCAGCAGAATTGTTGAGTGTGCAAAAATGCAAAGGAATGCAAAGATTAAGGTAGACAGCAATAAATACCTGCAAAAATTGCAAGTAGCAGCAACAAAATTTGAAAAATTTGCCCCATATAAATCAATACCTTGCAGGAGCAAAACATTTATACATTTTAGAAAGAGGTGGAATGCTTAATACTGGTTTCAGCAACTGATCACAGTGATGCACATAAAATAAAAGTGCCCAAAAATAAACAGCTTCTCTGCCAATGACACTGAAGAATTACTTTCATTTCCCTAAAATCCTTTTAATTATCATTTTATTTAATTTGTGAATCATTTTTGTAAATGAAATGTTTGAAAATTAAATTTAAAGGCTCTAGGAAGAAACTTTAGATTCCATAGAAGCTCATTACATGAAAGGTCTAAACACCTAAAGACTCTTAATAAAGTTCTATCCACACACAAATCTCTTCGTTAAACATTCTTTAGAGACCCAAAAGTCACTTTTCTTTGGTAAAACCCAAAGCACACTTTAGAGTGAATTGCTCATAAGTCAAGATATCCAGACTTACATTTTCAGACATTAAATGACAGTGACAGAAAGACAGAAAGGTAGCTGGATCTTTTGGAGTTTTCTAAAGCTTCTAGTTGCATTATACATTCAGAAGAACATGGAGGTGTAATTACTTTTTTCTGACTTTGAATTGTATTTGACGAAACATTCTTGTTTAATATTCCCACAACAGATTTTTTTAATAATGCCCTGTCAGGCCTTCCAACAGTTTCCTGATCTGGTCAATAACAAGGATGGTGACTCTGACAGCATGTGCATTGGCTTTGATTGAAATATCTTGTTTCTCATTTATACAAGTTGCACAATTTCCGCAGCAAAAATGGAAATGTAAGGCAAACTGAAAAAAGGCAAGAGGCAAGATGAAATGAAGATGGGGAGGGACGGGAAAAAGCAAGAACTGACTGAGCAGCGAGAGAGAGTAGAAAAGGAGAGACGTGGAGTAACTGCCTTAACACTATGTTGTTTAAATAAAAGATGCCAGAAAATGTTCTCGGAATGATGTCATGGAAGAACATTTTTGCAGTGGACAGTTTAGTAAATAAGAGGCATGAGTGTGAAGATTGTCTAAAAAAAACATTTAAAAGCATAAAGAGTCATAATGTACTTGGGAGAACACTTCGGGTTAAAAAACCTTTGCATTGTATGAAGATTTATGTATACATCATAGTGTTTCACACTCACATATCTCTCCAAAACTGTTTCTTTTGGGAACCAAATTGGATCAGTCAAAGAATCCTTGGTGGCTGCTTTAAAAAAAAAACAGACTTTACTGTAATGCTTCAGACTTGTGATTGTACCAAATGGATGAATCATCGTTTCCCTGAAGCCAAATTGACGGTCAAGGGTTTAATGTTGCAGGCTTTACCTTGGGCCAGAACTAAATTGGGTTGTTTTATTGTTCACTCTCTGATGCTTTTAAGGAACTGAGGAGATAATGTTTTGAAAGAAGACCAACAGAACTGTTGTTCAACTTTTCCGAATAATTTCAAGCCAAAAACTTTTGATTTTTCCTCAAACCTTGGTGACCTTTCCCAAGTGAGAGGAGATAAAAACATATTTAAACAAATCTGAGGGTTAGTAATGTCCAGTGTCTCAGTTAAATAATTATATAATAATTCAGTGAAATATGAATATTATCTCAGTGAGAGACCTAACCACAACTGTCACAGAAATGGGAAAAAGCTGGGAGATGTGATTAGAAAGGTGGTACAAATGTTTCTTTTACAGTTGATCCCATTGAAGAATTTCCCTAAAGTCATTTATATGTAAATCTGTGACTGAGAAGAAGGTTTTAAAGGTTCAGAGTAGTGTTTCTTAGCCCTGGTCTTGTAGGGCCACCTGCTTGGCAGGTTTTAGTATTTCCTTGCTTCTACACCCCTAATCCATCTAATGAACTGATTAACAAGCCTTTCTGTGTAGCAACATCTGCAGGAAATGGGGATCTCAGGATTAAACTTACTGCAACTAAGATCCTATATGTAAAGTTTATTGAGTCTGGATTCTTTTCAAGAACAATTACATTTTATGGAGGTTCTTTACATTGTACGTGCTCTTAATGCTCTTCTTTGTCAGGGATGCCCAAATCCTGGTCATGGAGATTTAGCACCTAGCAGAGTAGTGAAGTGTACTGAAGGTCTTCAGGGAGCATCTGAATGTTAAAGCCACGGTAGCAGATCTCCAGGGTGAGAATTAAGAGCCAATGTTCTATGGCTTAATTCAAGGAACCCCTATTTTAGGAGTGTGTTGAGAAGTTGTGATTACTATATTTAATCAGATTACTCTGAGGCATTGATCAATAACAGCATGTACTGACTGAAACAAAGGCAGTTTATCATCCTCATCTCTCATTACTAATAAAGAGTACTTTAGAGTGATACCATAGAAAATAACTACTTTTGGTTGCCTAAAGAACAGATTCTTTAAGAAACATTTTTTCTTATAAATGAGAAACTTAAACCTCCACATAATATTCAAGTTAAAGGTTTTTGCTAGAACTTCACATCCAAGCCATTTGGAACAAATTGAACTTCTGTTCATGGATGTCTTGGTTAGAGAATAGTGCTTTCTCAGGAGAGTTGGTCAGTTGTGAGGAACAGAGAACAGCATGCTGGTTCATCTAATGATAGGAATGTTGTGTTCTTCCTTTCAAGGAAACGTTTGTTGAGTTACAGTCCACGACATGCTGTTAGTGTGCCCCCAATTCCCACACCCTGCTCTACCTTCTGTAGTTCTCTTTTCCTTTTAGGAATTCTCATCATGTGTTATTTTTATTTGTGTTTTTTTCATGTTTCATGTTGGAGTTGCTTGTGTGACAGAAATTTTGATAAGACCATTTCATATCTATATATATA
>JBBKCR010001016.1:0-13249 GCA_037577295.1 Ladigesia roloffi | reverse complement strand
AATTCAAATTAAGGTGTTTGGTGCATAAATTAAGGTAGAGTTAAGAATATTTTAAGTACATTGTGTTTCATAGTGTATGGTGTGCCTAATTGTGTTTTTTTGTGTGAAGGCTGCAGCATCAGGGCTCAGAAAAGACTTTCATATTGTGGGTAAAGCCCTCTTCAAGCTGGACGTCTCCTGGCCCAAGTTCCCTGAGTACTTCACTGGAGAAGTTTTCGGGGTGGCAGTCAGTCCCATCGCAGGCTTGGTGTACGTAGCCCAGGTGAGCTTTGATCCAGTTGATATTCTAGAGGAGTCAGATGTGGGAGAAAAGTATAATCGCTTTATTCATTCTGTGTTTTGGCAGAGAGGTGTGAATGTCCCCAAAGTGCTGGTGTTCAGCACGGATGGAGAATTCGTGCAAGCCTGGAACACCAGCACTCTAGAAATGCCGCATGGCATCTTTGTGGCCAATGCCTCCTCCAGCGAGGCATCCGTGTGGGTGACTGATGTGGGCAATGGTGAGTTCATTCGGTTGTGGGCTTTTGGTCATTTCAAAGGGTCATGTCACATGTAGACGGAGGACTGGGGGGCTTCAGATGCTTAAATACCAGTCTCTTTGGCTATTGTGCCATTTGTAAGGTAGATTCTCCCCAGATCTAGACAAATAGCACATAGACAGCAATATTGAAACACCTGACAGTTACAACAACAGGTACTTTATTGGCACTGCATTCAAATACAATGAGTTGGACCCCCTTTGCAGCTATAATGGCTCTTTTTGGCTTACCATAGGATTATGTTGTTTTGGGGGAGTGCCGATTCATTCTGTAGAGCAGGGGTCCCCAACCACTGGTCCACGGACCGGTACAGGGCCATGGGTAATGTGGTAAAAGCTGTTTACAGATCACAAGTCTACCTCAGGTGAAAAATTTACATGTTAATGCTGTGACTCCTCAGACTGAAATGAAAACATGGGCAGTGCTGCATTTTCAAGTCCTGAGCATGGCTTATGTGATCATCAGCATAACCCATTTGGTAACTGCAGAGAATGAATCAGCTGGATATGGTTGCTTGTTTATTGTCATTATTTTTTTTAATTCATGGATATTGCAGTGTTGGGAATCAGTATGCTATCATCGCACCTCTTCATGTTCCAGATACGATAATGTGTTGAAAAACAAATAAGTTAATCAGTCAAGGATTTAGGAAGGAGCCTATGTAACTGGAGCAGATGTGGTAGATGATTGCTGTACATCCACAGCAAGGTAGATATCTGGGACCAGGCTTAGTATTTGCTGTCCCAGAATGTTTTTATTGTATTTTTGATATTTTATATACTATAGTGATCCTGGAAGAAGATACTTGGTTTGGCATTTAACCCATTCACATGAGTGAAGCTGGTGTCTGCCAACAGTGGTGCCTGGGGAGCAGTGTGTGGGACGACACCTTGCTCAAAGTTCAGTGGTGCCACTGGCAGTCCTGGGTTTTGAACTTACAACCCACAACCACTAGGCCATATAACTAGATAGTGGCATGAATGTTGTAGTTATTTAACTAGAGCATACATGGCATTTAGAATTACCGGTACATAGAATTACAAAAAATCGAAATATACAAATTCTGCATTACTAGTCTGGAAGAAGTATTGTAAAGCTATGGAATTTCTTCATGAGAGAAGTCTAAAGCTCCTCATGTTTTACTAATAAAATATTTAATTATAAGCCTTTTGTAGACCATTTTAGGTTTATTGCTAACTCTAATTTTGTGCATATAGCGGACACTCTGTGGACTGTACCCTGGATGGTATGATTACATTTACTGTCTGTTGTGCTTTTATTATCTTTGGCTGCAGGACCGTTCGGTCACACTATAAAGCAGTACTCCTCCTCAGGAAAACTGCTACAGGTACTGGGATCAGCTGGGAAGGCTGGCTCCTCCCTCACACCACTGCAGTTTGACCAGCCTGCCGAGATTTTTGTTCATGACTCCACTGGAGAGATTTACATCGTGGACGGAGATGGAGGAATCAACAACCGCCTGATTAAACTATCCAAAGGTGATTGTTTTTTTGCATTTCTGAATTTGTGCTACAGACCGAATATTTTCTCTGAATAGGTTATGCATTATTGGAATGCCACCATAGATTAAGCCAGTGGTTCCCAAACTTTTTTGCAGGGACCCACTTTTTGTCCCCCCTCCCAAATTTTTTGTCCCCCCTCCCAAAAAAAAGGGGTATACATACACATTTTGTTATCAGAGTCCATTGCACATTGTAATTAATATAACCCTCAACCCATTATAAGGGTCAAATCAAATTAAAATGTACTGCCATTTACTGCAGACTGCAATAAGTGTAACAGGTTAACTTAACTTTAACTGTCCTGTAATATTATAAATACTATTTGTCTTTAAAGTTTCTTTCAAAATATGCATTTATCATACACATTACACAAATGTTATTATTGCAATTGATTTTTCTTTCTGTCAAAGCAATCAATAATAATGGCCAATAATAATGTAAAGAACACTCGCAGGACACTTTTTTGTTAAAAAGTTTAAATGTCAGTAAATGGAAATATATAATCAACCAATCAAATGGCAACAGCTTAATGCATTTAGGCATGTAGATATGGTCAAGAAGACCTGTTGAGGTACAAACCAAGTGTATGTCGAAGAAAGTTGATTTAAGTTATAAATGTGGCATGGTGTTGGTGCCAAACTCACCAAAAATGGACAGTAGAAGAAATGATTAAACTGATGACTGTCGACTTCTGCTGCAACATTCAGATGGTAGGGTCAGTTGCTTTAGTGTTAACATGAAAGCTTGGTTTGATCCTGCCTTGTATCAAGGGTTCATGCAGGTAGCGGAGGTTTAATGGTGATGGGGATATTTTCTTGGGCCCCAGAGTACAGTCATTTAAACGCCACAGCCTACAAGAATTTTGCTGCTGACCATGTCCATCCTTTAATAACCACATTATACCCATCTTCTGATGGCTACTTCCAACTGGATAATGCAAGATAATCACAGACCTCAGATCATCTCAAAATGGTTTCTTGAGTATGATCATTAGTTTATTATACTCAACCAGCTTCCATAGTCACCAGACCTCAATCCAATAAAGCATCTATAGGGTGTGGTGGAGAGTAAGATTCAGGTCATTAATTTGGAGCTGACAGATTTTCAGCAACTACGTGTTGCTTTCATGTAAATATGGACCAAAACCTCAGAGGAATTTTTCCAGCACTTTGAATTACGGCAGTTTTGAAGGAAAAATAGGTTACAAACTGGTACTAGCAGAGTGTACCTAGTAAGATGAGTGTATATAATGAAGAAAATACTTGTTGAGTTTCATGTTGGAGTTTGTGCTATGTTTATATAGATCTACAGGTGCTGTGGATGCATGGAGAGAAAGGCCAAGGATTGTCACAGTTCTACATCCCACACAGTGTGGCTGTGGATAACTCTCAGAGGGTAGGTCTAGAAAAGTCACATCAGGAAATGCTTCCATTGCCCCTTTTCTGAATTTTATGGCTTGTTGTTCTGTGTTCTTGGTAAAGATTGTTTTACATAATTGAAAAAATATAGGAAGGGAATATCTCGTTTGTGTGTGTGTGTGTGTGTCTGTGTCTGTTTGTGTCTGTCTGTGTCTGTGTGATTGGATTAGGTTTGGGTTGCAGATAGAGGAAATAAGCGGATCCAGGTGTTTAACTCGGTGACGGGTGACTGGCTGGGATCGTGGGGAAGCTGCTTCACAGAGGATGCACCCTACTCTGTCAGGTAACATAGAGGAGAAAAACTTCATACACAAGATTATAGCAAGATTTAATATTCAAGATTTAATGTTTTATCCTGCCATTAGTTCTGATTGAAATATGGCTGTATTCATAATCTACTTGTATTATAAACCTGTGAAAATATTTTTAGCAATACAGTCACTTTTTGTTAAGAAACAGTATTGTATTATTTAGTAGATGTAAATCAAAATGATGCTAATCAGCAGTGCCTGTCATTCACTCACATCTGTAACATAATTTAGCCTAGCAGATATAGCCTGTACCCCAACAACAAAAAAACAACATATGCAGAACACAAAATATATTATAATCTTGCAAGAGAAAACCAAATCAGACTAAGATGTAAGATTAAATCAGACTATCATTGAATAAGAAATACTGTCATGGAATATTTCTTTGATTTTTGCACACAGAGCCAAACATAGGATGGCTAAATCAGTATTCCTGAAACATTCGTTTTACAGAAATGGTCATTATTGAAAAGTTGTGTTTAGCCAGATTATTTTGCTTGCTATTGATTGTGCTGTTGACCGTAAATAACAAGGATTATCAAAATTTAAGCACAGGTTTAACCCTCTGAGTGTCCTCTGGCCTTTTTTGGCCACTTCACTCTCTTTTTTGTTTACCATTTTAGCTGTGTTAATGCAAATGGAATGAAACTTCCCAAGGGTCTGGAGTTATGTTAGATCTTTCAAATTTTAACTTATATTGAACAATAATAAAGTCCATACATCAAATAGTCACACTCACAATTTGGATTAAAATGCTTTTATTCTAAACTCAACACTTGAAAAATGTGGTTTTTAGTGGTTTTTACCAGATTATGTAATTTATTCATTTTTGGCCAAGCGAGCAATTTTATATAATATTCTTACTATCCAATAGGGGAGTATGATGGCCTACTGCACTCCAATGGAGCAAATGAATGACACAATTTTGACATAGGTGTGACCTCTAGGATGACAGTTAATGGTTTGTGTGAACAAAATTGTGCCCGTGTGAAATTGCAGCACATATATGTAAGATATGCCAGATAGAGTGAAATAAATTGATCAAACCACCAAGGTACAATTACGTACTTTTGTCAGTCTATTGAGCTTTGAGTTTCCAGGCAAACTGCTTTGATGCACATGCAGAAAGCAGCTATAGCTTCGTACTTTACATAAACAAAATGCAAAACCCAAATATCTACTTTCCAAAAAAGAGAAATCACAGGGCATCAACAATAAACTCTGGCACTGTTTGTAATGCAGGTGTTTATGCAGGTGCTGTCAGTGCCTAAAATTCTTAATTTCAATTAATTTTTGCTTTTCATGACAAGGACTGATGCTAATTTAAGAGATAAAGTTGGTGAAAGTTGAAAAAATATTGTAATATATATTAATTTAATAACATTTTGGGAGTGTAAACAGGAGGTGGCCATTTTTGGCTACGAGGACGCGGAGTGTGATTTTTTTTTTTTTTTGTTGTTGCTTTCCCTGCAAAAAATAAACAATGCATAATAATCAGTGTTGTTGTTAATCAATTACAAATCTCAGACTGTACTATTAGTAACACAAGAAAATCCAGCAGCATTTGGAATATAGTAAACTTACACTTTTGAGGTTGTTTTCTTACAAGTGCATAGTGCAAACAAACTGGTATTTGAAGGATAAAAAAATAAAAAAAGAATAGAAATGTTATTCTTATGACAAGTACTGATGTTGATTAAACACATCATGCAGTAAAAATAGCAAAAAAGCATAAATATAATAAAAATCACAGACTTAATCTGTTGGTGGCCATTTTTGGCCACGAGGACACTGAAAGGGTAGTAAAAACGAGTACAGCCAGAGGGTTAAAGGAGTTGGAGTTGGAATTACCATCTTAAGATTGCAAGCTTTGCAGTGTGAATATTATTTTTTACTCCTGACAGGCTCACCCCGGACCAGAAGTACTTGGTAGTTGCGCAGTTAAATACTAATCAGGTCACTCTGTTGGAGGCTCCCCCTGTGGGCATTATCGGGCAATGTCAGGTGGTGAGCTCCATTCAGCTAGCGGACGATGTCAAGCCACACCTGGTGGATCTTGATCAAAAGAACGGAGCACTTTATGTGGCGGAAATTGGTGCCTGGCAGGCCCAGAAGTTTACACCTTTCACACAGGGGAACAGTGTGCTTTAAATATGGAGTTCATTACTATGGGTATGGAGAGATTTCCACGAGACATTACAAGTTAAAAATTATACTTAACACTGTTTGGCTTTTCAGCCCAAACAGATGGCATACTTGAATATTAATATTTGTAATGCCATTTCCAGATCCCATTTAAATGTGAAAACCCAAACAGTGCACTTTAATTCGGCATTGAATTATAACTGCAGTCCCATGATTAATCTGCAATATATGCTGTTCATGCTGGTTAATTTTATGGATGATTTTTTTTTTTTTTTTACAAAATTGTCTGAGAAGCTGGCGGCTGATTTTATGCACTTAAATTGTACATTGTTCTGAATTGTATATTGTAGCTTTAGGACTGTTCCTGGGTGGCTGAAAGTGTATTTGAATGTTACTGTGATTGTATTTGCTGTCAAGTATCATGCTTTGTGTTGTGAGAAATGAATGTACTGTATTTTTTTTCATGTGAATGTACGTTGATGCCTTCTGTGTGTGTTTTGTAACATGCATCCACTGTGCACACCAGTTTTTACTGATGTTTACCCAATATCACAGTCTGGTCTACCTAAAAGTTGGTATGGTGACGAGATTTCATGCGTGTGTATAAAGGACTGAAGATTTGTCTAAGGATTGATTTGGGTTTTTTTTATGTATAATTCCTTTTGATATGCAGATACCTTCTGTGGTGAAGTATAGTTTTTACCAACTGTGACAGATTGCAAAAAAAAATAATTTTATCTCCCTCCCAAAGACCTAGAATATTTATCACTAAATTGAACTACTGCAACTCACTTTGTTTTTGGTCAGTCAACAGTCCTTCTGTTGCAATTAGTCCACATCTCTCCAGTCCTGGCAGGTTTGCACTTGCTTCCCATCAGTTTCCAAATAGAGTTCAATATTTATTGACTCGTTTTGAAAGCTCTGCATGGCTTAGCACCCACATACTGCAGGTAAAATGCTTTCAGTGCAGTCCAGGTCTTGTTTAAAGCACAGAGGTGATTGGGTATTTGCCTTGGCAGCACTGAGACATAAACCTCCTAATATCCAAAATGCAGATTCATTAGAGTGTTTTAACCCACTTATATTGTCTTTTCAATTGAGCTTGGCTTAAGCTTGATTGTTTTGTTTGGAATGTACTGTAAGGGTGACTGCCTAATCTTTTATTCTTCTATTCGGTTCTTTTATTGTGTCTGCTTTGCTTGATTTTACCCTATTGCAAAGCACATTGATCAGCTTTGTTGTTGTAATAGTGCTATATAAATGAACTTGGCATTGACAAAAAAGAAATGTAAACGTGTTGGAGGGCAGGATATGATGTGACCTGTCTATAAATTTGATTGTTTTCATTAGTATATATGTACTATATGTATCTGAACAGAATTATATATTTTCTACTTTGTTATTTTGAAATCCATATTGTACAATGACAAACTAATTATAATTATTAATGGCTGTTTTTTCAGTATTTTAATGTCAATCTCTTCTTTTTGGTTGAAATGTAACAAATTCTTAAATGTAACAGATCAAATAAAACATTGTTCTTAGTTTTGGTGGTGCTAGTCTGATCCATTTGAAGTGGGCTTAAAGTATAGGGTCACTGATACAGATGAATGTAAAGCAACTGTGTTTAATAAATAGAATTGTTCAGGCAGACCATAACATCTGCCTAAATACTACCTAGCAACCATCTCCTACTCCATAGCAACCACCTTTTAAACCTTAGTAACCACCCACAAGCTTCATAGCAACCACCTCCTACACCACAGCAACTGCCAAAAATTGCTTAGAAACCACCTCACGTATCACCACAAGCACCTAGCTACAACCTAATAACCACCTTGTACACCATAGCAACTGTCTTAAAACTCCATAGCAACGATGTACTACACCATAGCAACTGCTTAAATAAAACTTAGCAACCATCTCCTTCACCAGAGCAACCACTTTTAAAACACCCACAAACGTCATAGCAACCACCTCCTACACCATAGCAACTTCCAAAAACTGCTTAGAAACCACCTCCAGTATCACACCTAGGACCTAGCACCACCCTTGTATGCCATAGCAACGGTCTTAAAACTCCATAGCAACCACCATTTGTACCTCAGCAACAAAACATAAACTTCATAACAACCACTTCCTACACCATAGCAACTGCCTAAATACAACCTAGCAACCGTCTCCTAAATAGTGTTGCCACACATTCTGGTTTTGCCGGGATTGTTCACTTTTTTTGATGTCTGTTCCGGAAAATTGATAATCTTTCCCGGGACACTAAATGTCCCAGTTTTTGGTGCAAAGGCACTTCATTTTTTTTAAAGTAGGCCTATTCCCTAGTTTCACTTTTAATAAAATCTACATTCTGCTCATTCAATCCTAGACTGCTATTTTTCTTAGGGTATCTTGATCCATGTCTGATAGAGGCAGGCATGCGCTTATTTGATTGTTTAATGCAAACCTGCGAAAACAAAAGATTACATTAACACATCAGCATCACCTAGCAACTGCCACGAGCAGAATTTTCAGAGCTCAGGAGTGGTAGCCTATCCCACACACACCAACCCTCGTCACCGCCAACTATTTGATATGTAGGTGGCCAGGGAACATGCCATGGTTCGGGCTGCATTAAGTGCGACGGAAGAATAAATAATAAGAAAGAAAGAAACCTCAGACAATAACAATAAGAGACTTAATAATAAAGAAGCCAAGGACAATAACAATAAGGGACTTCCCCTTTCAAATAAATAGGAGCTTTGCTCCCATTCATTTTAATGGGGCAGTCCCTTAAAAATAAAGAAACCGCTGACAATAGCTATGGCTTCATTCGTTTTAATGGGGCAGTCCTTTAATAAATATAAATAAAGAACCGCAGACAATAACAATAAGGGACTTTCCCATTAAAATGAATAGGAGCTTCAATCCCATTCATTTTAATGAGGCAGTCCCTTAATAATACATTTTATTTATAAGTGCCTTTCACGACTCTCAATAACACTATACAGAAAAAAACATATTAAATACAAAGTACATATTTAAATACATATACATACAGAATTATATTTACATACGTATGGATGATAGTGGAATGTGGGGTAAGCTCATCTGAACTTGAGTAGAGATCCAAACATGGGCAAGGATAATGTGGTTCGGAGGCAGAGTGGGAGTGCATTCCATAGTCAGGGAGCAGTGCAAATGATCTTGTGTCCCATGGTAAACATTTAAATAGTTAAAAAATATTTTCCTTGGTAAACATTGAAATGAGATAATCTGTGATCAACAGTACAACACATTTAATCTTAGTATGTATTATAGTCAAAATAATATTGCCAAAATATTATAAAAAAAAAAAAAACAACTAGTTGTATGATGTTAGTTAAATGAGGCCTGCAAGCCATAAATAGCAAATGGAAGGTAATGTTCACAGACATTTGAATTAGAAGAACATTAGGTAAAATTATATGTACATATTTATTATCATGGATTTATAATCAGCTAAAATTTTCCCAGGTAAATGTGACCGGAAGCACAAAGATGGTAAAGCCCAAATGAACACAATAAGATGGTTAAACTGCATCTTATTAGATGGACTTGGTTCTACCATAGTTTTTTCCTCTCACCATATTAGGTCGTGTTTTTGATAGCTGTGACCATTACTGCACAAGAACAGTGCGAAAACTTTTATTAAATTAAAGAGACATTGATGCTGTAATGTTTATAATTAATTCCCTTGTGCCAAAATACATTAAAAAATTTTTAAATATTTTTACAGCTAAAATGTGTAAGAGCAGTCTAGATTAATTAATTACAGAGCTTGTAATTTATAAGATCTTTTGTCACGTGACACACTTAGAAAAGAGTATGTTATATTTTACCGTTTTAAAATGTCATTTTACCATCTATTGCATGAAATAATTGATCAGTCATCCCATGAGCTGTTTGGATGTCTTTATGCCAAACTGAATTGAAGGAAATGATGCTAGACTTTTTTTAAATCTCCGAGTTGTGTTTTTTTTTTTCCTGTGTTCCAAAATACTTACTCCCGCACTAAATGTATGCAGACATACTATTTAGCAGCTTAGTATTGAACAGCAATTTGTGTATAAATATGTACAAACACCTTTATTTATATTTTTGTAATATTTGTATAGTGAACTATTTATATTATGTTGTTGAGTTGTACAGCTTTTATTCTATTGGTTATTTTGCTGTTTTCTTATTTTGTTCTGTCCACTTTTCTGTTGTAAAAATGCACATTTCCAGCATAAGTAAGGGTTATCTTATCCTGTCTGGTCTGATGTTAAAAACAACGGTCTTTTTAAATTAGGCTGATTGGTAGTGTTGGTAGAATAAATATCTCATTTTTTTTTAGATGGAAGACACCAATTTAGAGAAATGAGAAGAGGGGATTTGTTGCGTTAAGCTGGAAGTTGGTAATGTAAATTGAGACAGTATGAGAGCTAGGTTATTTTTTAATCTACAGTCAAAACCCAAGCAAAGAAAACGACATAAATGATGCATACATTAGACGTTAGATATATGAATGTCTATATTTTGCAGGCAGAACTGCGAGCTTCAGCCACGTTATGATAAATGAAGCACACATCGCAAATAACGGTATAGCTAAAGCCAACTTAATTACGTAATTTAGAGGGGTGTCCCACTATATTTGTCCCCATGGTGCATATAGAACATAAAAAAGTGGAATTTCTATTATTAGGTTACTATTAGTGGCACGTTGGAGGCAGAGTCTAGTTCTCTCTACGCTTTAAGTTAAAAAACATGCATGAAGGGGCCATCAGATTTCAATAATTCAGAGGGTTGTACCCATATTTTGTTCAGGTTAATGTTTGTTTTTCAATTCCTCATAACAACGCAGCACCGTTTTCTTGCACCGGGGTCCTAGTTGGGCTTGAGAGAAATCTGCCTGTTGAAAAACAAACCTTTGGTGAGGCCGAATACCCTTAATTCTGACTTTGAAATAAACACAGTGCTGGGAAGTGTATGGACAAAATATATAACCGTTTTCAATCTCCACTACAGCGTTAATATCGCATTTTGAGCGGTTTTAGGCCTTCTGCTCGGGCGGCCCGTCTGTGTGGATGTCAGGAGCCATGGAGAGACTGGAGGGAATGGAGCTAAAGCAGGTCAGAGATGTATTTCTCTCTTTGTTATCACAAAAACCACCCACGTCTCTTTTAAAACAGTGCCATTAAAATATCAGTTTTCAAAGCTCTATATTCCGCCTGGTTTCCTTGCATTAATGAGTGAAACAGGGGTTAGATGTGCTGGATGTGCGATGTAAGCTAACCTGGCTAGCTGCTCTTTTTGTTTTTGTTTGTTTGATTGTCTAGTTGTTTCATTTAACGTAACGTTGCTGCAGCTCGCAGATCTGTCTGCAACATATAGACATTAATTTGATCGAAAGCACAATCTATGTCGTGTTTTTGGCACGAGTATTGAATATAGATTAATATACAATCACCAGCAGACCTAGCTGACTGGTCTTTCTGTCTCTGTAAATTACATTACCAACTTACTGCTCAACGCAACAAATGTCCTTTTTGTAATTTCACTGAAGTGCTGTGTGATCCACATAATATTCCATGTGTGAGGCTATCAGTTCTATTCTCTAAAATATGGCATGATTTTTATGCTACTCACTATAGGAACGCTCATCCGCCCAGTTTTCACAAGACCTTTGTTTTTGTTTTGTTTTGTTTATTTATTTAATTTTTAATTAAAAATTTAAAACAGCCATTACAGAAAGAATAATTGCCCTTAAGGTATTTACTAGCACAGAACCTAAATATATGGATCCATTTAAATCAATAAACAGAAACTAGCAATAAACAAGCAAAGTAAAAGGGTTACACAAAGAACAGAAAAACATATATATGTATAAACAAACAAACAAATAAACAAACAAATTCTATATAACAAATGAAAAGTCATCATTTCCTTATCTCTAAACTAAAGTCTTAGTGTCCTCAATTCCTTGAAACCAAACACATTTTGATTTTATTTTACTTATTATTTTACTTTTATTTTGCTCATCATTTCCTTATCTTTAAACTAAAGCCTTAGTGTCCTCAATTCCTTGAAATCAAACCCATTTTGATTTTATTTTACTTATTTACTTATAAATATATTTTAATTTTTTCCTTTATTAATCCAGCAGGGGGTGAGCTACCCATCCATCAGCAAAAAACCCAAAACACCAAAAGTCTGTTAGTCAGGGAAATCAACTAGTTGTAGTTGCTTCACAAAACAAAGGAAGGTATTCCATGTAGTACAGAACTTGTTAGTGGATCCTTTATTTGTATTTCTTATTTTTTACAGTTTAAGACGGTTTAAAATTTCACTAATCCATTGCGTATAAGAGGGAGGTGTTGCTGCTTTTCATTCAAGCAATATTAACCATTGTGCCAACAAATTTGTAAAAGAAATTACGTCACAGCAGAGATTTGTCAGTAGTAGAGCAGGTAGTGGGGTACCAAACAAAGCAATAAAAGGGTTTGGGTCAATCTGTGTTTCCCATACTTCTGTGAGGGTGTTGAAAATATGAGTCCAGAACTCAAGCAGGGCTGGACAGCTCCTAAACATAAGCGCATGGTTTGTATGGGCCTGATTACACCTGTTGCAATTAGGGTTTATATCCTTATAAATTTTAGATAGTCTTGCCTTAGTCCAATGAACTCTTTGGATAATTTTACAGTGCATAAGCCCAGGTTGAGCACAAATAGAAGAGGAATGGACTCTTTTTAGGGCCGTTTCCCAAAATTTGCCCCTTCCTCCAATTCGTCCTCCCAAGCCAACTTTATATGATTTAGTGAAGGTAATTGTAAGGAAAGTATTTGGGAATAGAGTGTTGATAGAGAGCCCTTTAAGTTAGGAAGAGGTGTAAGGAAGGCATCGACTTATGTTGTACTGGGGAGGTGGAGGAACTGAGGGTTCGCTTTCTGTGTGTAACTCCTGATGTGTAAAAAGAGATGTTTATTAGTACCATATGCTGGAAATTTGCATTGTTTTACCTATAGAATAAAGGCTAATACAAAAAGTCCTGCATTGCATGGTAGCAGCAGACTGTATACGTTATTTTGCGATTAAAACACGGAGTAACCAAAAGAATCTTTCTCCTACATGCAATAATTAGTAACACCACAGAGGAAATTCCACATATTTTCAGATCTTCTACTAGGGCTGCCCCCGACTAAAGATATTCCTAGTCGACTAACGCTCCCGCATTTTAGCGATTAGTTGAATAATCGTTCATTTATGATATTAATATAAAAACTTGCGTATATACAAGGAAA
>JBBKCR010000970.1:0-13255 GCA_037577295.1 Ladigesia roloffi | reverse complement strand
GGTGCGCATTTTTTATTTTGACAGCGCGTGCGCACCTGCGGACCACTTATGTGCACCCCTGCTCTTAACTGTAAGTTGATATCACTCACCTGATTTCAAGGCAACCGAGTTTAAATGCAACGTCTTGATCAACTTGATCAGCAGCTTCCATCATAAAATCACTTCTCACCTGGAGGGGCCAGAGAAGTCACAATGTTTAGAAAGCGTTTTGAATTATAAGTAACATCAAAACCCCCACACTAATATTGTGTAGACCCCTCTTGAGCTCAACCATGGACTCCCAAGATCTGTGGGGTCTTACATCAAGACATTAGCAGCAGAGGTCCTGTAAGTTATGAGGTGTAACTTTCATAGATTTGACTAGCATCCTTGGGATGGCACATTATCGGCTGAAAGAGACCACTGCCATTAGGGAATGCCACGGCCATGTTGGCAACTAAGTGGGTGGTATTGTAATATCCATATAAATGTAAACAATGTTAAAAAACAAGATTCATTAAATCAGGCCAACTTCTTCCACTACTTGGTCCAGTTCTGATGCTTGTGGACCTATTGTAGGTGCTTTTGTGCTCAGCATGGGCTTTCTGGTGGTTTGTTGCTCTGCACCCTATACACAGTAAGCTGTAATAAACTGTTTTCTTTCATAACCAGTAACTTTTTCAGTAATTTATGCGACAGTGTGTCCTCTGAGGAATCAGATCAGTGGGATCCAGTGGGAAAGTGCCATTAAAGACAGTGAGAGAAGAAATAAGATATCATTTGTACTTGATGTTGATGTTTTAATAATTTACAACATAAAACAAGCCACGTAACATTGAGTATATCTGATACAACATACACTCCTAACTCCTTGTTTGTCACAAGCGCATGGTATTTCATTGTGTACTCCAAACCCCAATATATCAGGATGAAAGGTACAGCAGTAAAATGTGGGTCAATACTAAACTCAGCCTCACCACAAAAACTGTAATGAGTGTGTGACCCCACATTTAAATCTGCTGGGCTGTGTAGCTCAACCCCAGTGGGCTTGATGTTCTGAGAAAGCAGTGGGGGGCAGATAAGAGGGCACCGGTCTGATCTCCTGTCTGTTCTGTGACAGCCTTTAGTTTTCAGGTTCACTCAACCTGGCAGACCAGCCGAAAACTCAAGGCTATTTAAGAGATCAGCTAACTGACCCAGTTTAGTTTTACTACAAACACTCTGCAGTAGAGTACACTACCAGATGTGTGTATACGCATGAAGATCTCACACTAGAGCGTCTTTCACTAGAGAACTCTCTACTGGCCCAGTATTATTCACCAGTGAAAGAGAAACTGGCTGATTATTTTAACAATTCACCCAGAAATCAATATTCAATATTTCAAAATGGATCCAGGCTTCCTCTTTAAATGGGTAAATATCTCTACTTTTGGTGACCCAAATGTGCATTTGTGCATGCAATAAAAAAAAAAAATCTCCTTAAAAAGCACTGGCAATAGAAAGGGACACTGAAGCAGCCACCCAAGGTCATCGTAACCAAGCCAAGATTTAGTTCCAGGGGTAGAAAGCCTCCCAGTGCTGGGTTGAGGAGCAGGGGAAATGCGTTCTTTAGAGTAATGGAGCTCTTCCAGTACTTTTGGGATTATTTGGACAAATGCTGAACAAATATGAGTCTGTACAGGACATATGTAAAAGCTGAAAAACTGTAAAAAAAACTACTGTAAGATGCAGAACTGATTCAAGAAAGCAAGAAAATGATTTTTTAATTGTGTTTACCTGATTATTTGTGAAAGCCCTAGGTTTTGCACCATAATGAATAAAAAAATACAAAATGTTTTAAGAGTGACAAAGAACTGTATGATGTGTTTTCTTTGCTTAAAGATTACCCTGTAAAGAAACTTTAATGGAGACAGGGGAGAAAAGAGGCACTGCAGGAACACAAAAGCTCTCACCTGGTGATAAAAGTAGTTTAGTGTTGGCTGGTCTTCAGTAAACTGGTTTAGGAATCCTTTTGGCAGGTAGCGTATCCGCAGCTCATACCTGAGGGGAGAGAGATCCCAACAGAGTCAAAAACACTTCTTGGACTTTTTGCACTCAACTAGTATCCACAGTGATTCAAACTAGGGCTTGTGTGACTCCCTCACAAGCCAATAAAAAAAAACAACAACAGGATTTTAGCTATGAAAACTCAATCTAGATGTTTTTGCAATGGTAAATAGTAAGTATTCAAAGCATATATGGGTACTACGTCCCAAATTCAACGCAATTTACTTAAAAAAACCCAAAATAAAATGTGCCGTAATTTTTGTACATTTAAATTTTGGGCCTTTCAGTAAGAGCAATTGCACATGAGCAAAAATGTGCAAAAGTGTGATTTCTGTAGATGGTATAAACCACTTAAAAATGTAGTAAAGTACAATATAAGGAAGTAATTTGACAACAGACACCCACACTTTTGCAAACCAATATATACTGTACACAGCAGTAGAAAGTAAGCAGTGGGGCAATAAACTATCTAACTACACTGGACAATAGATGCATAGCAACATTCTCACAAATTATATAATTATAGAATTCTGGCAATTACAGGGCCTTCACAGAAAACCCTCTAGCCTTGAATTTCAGATGATGGACACTGTTATGGCTGAACTACTTCATGAGAAACATAAAATAATTTCCTTTAATTCTCAATTCATTTCAGAGAAACTTAACAAGCCAGCTAAATGTACATTCAAGCTGATGCTAAAAAAGTTTCTAGAGAGAATTATTTGAGGAATACACCCTGGCCATTCATATAATTGGGATTTCATCCTGATATACAGCAAGAGCACTCAATGTCAGTAAACACACTGAACACACTCCGACTCCAATCTGTTCAATTCTGCAGATGTACTTGCACAACTGAATACATCTATTATTGAGACTACAAGCAACCAGACGCAAGTAATCTCAAGAAAGATCTTTATCTTGTAGGAGTGCATGTTTTATTTATCTCTGAACAGCCATTCTCGACTCGGTGTACCTTGGTGGTTGATATTGAAAGAATGAGTCATTCATGGCCCAGCTGTCTCCTACTCATCCTGAAAACCAGCCTCTTCACACACTGCCCAATAGCTTTAAAAACATCTCGCTGAGGTCTGTTTAGGGAAGCCTACCAAACTTAAGCTGAGTCAATTGGACCACAAGTGAAAACAGTATATCAGAACTGTGTGTGGGATGTATTGAAACCGAAGTTCTCCCTGTGAATCCACGGACTCACATGACCCAGTTTACAGGCTGTACTTTCTTGGACCACATTGGAGATGCTCTAACCTTTACAACAAAGAAACGTTAAGAACTAACTGTTCACATGCTAATATAATTCCCCCCTTAACATGTGTCACTTAAACAAGAACATTCCTGTTATTTACACTACCTCCATAGAAGAAAGACAGTGCCATTTTAAAAGAAGTAAAAGTGTAACGCCTGGTGTACATTGTATGATTTTGGGCTCATTTTGGGCCCAGATTTAAATAATAATCGTGGAACAATTGTGGTGACTTTTTTCATTTATGGCTCCAAAACTGTGGTCCTACATCGTACTGTACGACAGCATCGAGGACAGAACTTCTCACAGTCTCGCGACCAAAGATAGCCTGTGATTATTTAAAAACAATGTCTAAAATTAAGGATAACCATCTCACATTTGAGTCTTCTGAATAGCCAATAAAATGCAACAAAAAATGTAAATAACACGTTATAACATGCAAATTCCAAACATAAAATGGAGATTAAAACCACTAGTGAAAAACACATGCATCACTGAGTGTGTAATCTATAGACAGGGGTATATTATTGGTGATGATCATCTCTCCTAACATGAGTAAAGAACTGATAAAAATGATTACATTTTCCGATTTTCTGGACCAAAATACATGGAGTGTACATCATGCATCCCTGTAATTTATTGGTCTAACAGTCTGCACATGTCAGGACCATGATTGCTGGTGTTCAGCATCATATGGAAGCGATTAGTGATTCTAGTAAGACACATCCTACTGCAGCCTGCCAGACACTGCTATTACTATTTCATCAGAGTCTGTAGTGAGCAGCTGCCTGTCTGTGAGGTAAAATTACTCCCCATTCTCTCACAGCTGCCTTGTTGCCTGCTCTCAATTACCCACAATTAGTCACACAATCTGAGCCCAAGTCTATGTGCCATAGCACCTGAGAAGGTGAATCAGACATTTATTTGACGTGTTGTTGATAATGGGGTTTATGTCTAATGTGTTCTGCTTTGACAACAGTAGGGAGCAGAGGTGAACTTGAGGCTTCACACAGATTCGCTACAAATGTGTCATAAAACAGAATGGGTCTGGAGGTAGGGGGGTATTAAAAAGCTACAGACCAGAAAATAGGGCACCACTGGCATTAACCGACTGCTACTGTTTCGAGGAGCGTGTCATAGAAACACAAGGTGTTTAATAAAATGACCAAGGTTCTGGATATTAGAATTAAGAGAAATATTTTTACTTCTCCATAAATTAACTGTGAGAAACTGGAGCATTCCTTCAAATGATCTAAATGTCTTCTATTTCTAAACTACCTTAGGGAAGTCTACGTCTTCTGTAACTGTATAATACTCTAAATCATTCCAGTCTTATTAACTTCCAAAACATTTAGCTTGTTTTGATCTCTTATGAAGTGAAATTGAAGTGAAAGTTACCAATCTGCCATACATGAACACACCACAACAGTGTGAACAGCACAAAAGTCTTCCTCTGCATTTAACCCATTCACCAAGTGAAGCCAAGTGAAGCCAGTAAGCCAGGAACATGGTGCCCAAGGAGCAGTGTGTGGGGACAGTACCTTGCTCAGGACACCTCAGAGGTGCTAAGCAGTTTTGGGTATAGAACCCATGACCTTCTGATCACAGGGTGAATGCCCTGACCCTCTATGCAAACACTGGTTCTTTTTTGAATAACAGTGATTCAAAACTGGGGTGGAAGTAGCTCAGTGGGTAAGATACTTGCTTCTGGACCAAGAGTTCATGGGTTCGAATCCTACCTTCAGCACCACCACTGGGTCCCTGAGCAAGACCCTCAACCCCAAGTTGCTCCAGGGAGACTGTCCCTTGTAGTTAGGGAATGGAAGTCGCTTTGGATAAAGACGTCTGCTAAACGCCGTAAATGTAAATGTAAAACTGGTTAAACCCAAACCCAGTTCTAACTTTTGTGAAAAGGTCTTTATCTTGACAGAAGTAAGTGAAGATACAGAACAGTTAAACATCTTCTATTATAATTCTGACATTTAGACCAAATCACATTTTAGGTGCCATTCATGCTTGCAGGTTCTAGTTTGGCTATCAAGACCACCACTCACACCTCTTTGCTGTCAAATCCTTTAATCCCGCAATTTCTTCCTTTACTATGGGCAACTGGGAAGCTTTTTTATAGAAACCGGTGATCCACCTTGTTTAGAGTTAAACTGCATTTAGGGCAAATGATGCATCTTTTGTTGAAGCGCTGCGGTTATCCAGAGCTAGGCAGAGCTAGAGGCAAAGCAGAACTCAAAGCTTTGGCATAAATGAATAAAACCCCATTCATTCATAATGAAGAGACTGTGCAGGAAGATAGGATGCCCAGGGCATCATGAATGGAGAACAAACAATATTGCAATTAGGAGATTTTCTTTTAATTTAGCATCATTTGGCCTGCACCGAAGGTCCCCTGAGGAAGAGACACATTCACTCCAAAGCTTTAAACAATGGATTTGTACTATGAGCCATTGCCAGCCATTTGATGGGAATTTAGACATCATCTAGAGTACTTTTCAGAACAGTGCAAACAAAATACCTTCTTGTACATATCCCTGCATGAAATGAAAAAGCACCGCATTAGCGTAGTCCAACAAAGGCATCACACACAGGCTTTTAACGCTAATATGCACCTCCATTTTCACAGGAAGAAACACGACCTAGATCCTGAGGCCTATATTATACCGTAGTGCTATTTTGAGATTGGAGAAGTGTTAAATGTGATAAAACAACAGTGGAGGCTGTTGGCTTTGCATTATTTAACCGTTGTCCACACATAGATCTGCACTAATGGACTAATGCACTATTAGAAGCAAACCATGTCATTGCTGGATTCGACAAATGTATCCCCAATTAGCCCCAATCAATAAAATGAACAGCACTTTGGGTGTTCTATCAATTTATACTAAATGTATAGAGCCCACTGACTATGTGTTTCACACATTCCTCATCCTGCCTATTCTGTAGGATCTGTTATTCAGAAAGATATTTATATTGGAAAGTACAGGGTATCCTTTCCCTAATCAAATATGGATGGAGACAGACATGGACACTAAATAATAAATCACTTTGTTATCACGCTCTTCAAAGAACTGCCAATTTTTTTTTTTTAGGGGATTGAAGTCTAATCTGTTCTTCCCAGCCCAGCTCTGATATGCTAAAGACAAGCGAGAAGATCTGAATCATAATGAGAGACTCATTCATTATACAGTCAAGAGGATACTACAGCTGAATTCAAAAGTAAATGTGATGTTCAATTACAACTGCGTCAAAACACTCCGAATTCAAAACTAATGAGGAACGGCGCTATCAGCAAGCACAAGGTGGGCCTAGAATCCTAGGGGGAATTTATAAGATGAGACAGGACAGACTGAACTGGAAACAAGACCTACTGCACAAAGCAGATACCTTAAGAGCTCAATTTGTTGGCTTACTGCATATTACTCTCTCAATGTTTACAAAATAACACTTTAATCCGAGCTATTCAGCTTCATACTGTATGTATGCAGTAGAGGGAAAAAAAATGACAAAAACAAAGCTCTGGAAACAAAGTTGAATCTGGGCATTGGCTGCAAAATGCTGACTCACCTCCACTCATCCTGAGGGTGACTGCGCTCGTAGTGCTCTCTCACGTGGGACACCCCCATGTCAGGGTGGAGCCAGTGCACCTCACCGGTCCTCAGGTGGCTGACACACAGGCCAAAGCACGCAGCGCTCCTCACCTTGTGTATGTCCACTATCTTCTGGATGACGCCCTGAAATTAGTAGCAGATCATATGAGTAACAAAGCATCTTAGGTTTATTTTAAAAAGAATCAAAATATTGAAGCAGTAATATTTATTTTTTCCCCTTAGAGTTGCAATATCTCATTGTCATTCATATGAATAGAAAATAAATGTTTACACATTTGTTTTACAAGGTTCCAAAATACAGCTCATACAAAAGATCTGACATGATATGTAGCAACTGCCTTTGTGTTTTTAATAAAGACATTAAAAACAGAATCTAAACAGTGTAAGGCATGTGAGCAATGCCTTGTGATCAATGACCAAAAACGTTTAAAAGTAAAAAAAAAAAAAAAACAATATTAATTAAATACTATAGAAAAAAATTACAATTAAAAATGTACCAAATTAAGCATAGACGAATGTGTCTGAATATTTTAACCTCTCTCCCACTGACTACCTTTAAGATAATTAAGCAGTGAGAGAGAGGATACAGTATATCTAGGACAACTTATCAGTCTCTCTCAGTCAGACTATATTTTGGTTCCATTTTCGTTATATAGATTTAAGTCAGTCTCTTTGCTTCATAAATTACAAAAAAACTTGCTAGCATAACCGCATTTAATATTAGCATATTAGAGTAATGAAACAGCTCTAATATGAGAAGAATTTAGAACAAATGCCAGAACAAAAGTGGAGAACCATTTCTGAACTGTGGAACCTAATTTTATTCAGCAACACTCACTATTAAGAGCACTCAGAAAACGCATCTCTTTAAAGTGCTTTTACTTAAGACTCTACCTGTCGGTGTGTCTTCATCATTATTTATCATTTAAATTCAATTGGTTATTGCCTTTCTACTTTAAAATTACTGCATTAATACATAATCAATATTAAGACAAAACTACACGACAGATTTAAACATTTATGGCTATACAAAATATATTAGTGTTTATGGGAGTTAAAATATTTTACTCACTCAGTATAAGGGGAAAAACTATCCTATCAGTTATGTGCTATCACATATAATATAATGTCTAAAGACTTTTCATGCAAGTAGTTATGCAAAGATCAACCTGTTAATCAATTGCTGCTCCATGCACTAATCTCTGAGCCTATATTTACAATCCCTCACAGGCTGCAGATAAAGCCCAAGAACATAGAATAATGCCTGGCACTTCACCAGGGCAGATATTTGGCATGTAAGGCATCTGGTGAGGCTCAGAGGAAACTGATTAATAGTTACAAAAGGTACGCAGAGATGCATCCGGTGGAGGAATGGAAAAAGGGGATAATTCTCTTTGAAGATCGTCAGCTAGTCAGCTTCAGAAACACAGCTCTGTGAATTATTTAGAGCAACATGTCAAGGTCTACCACTTTTCCAGCAGGCCATGAGTCTGCAGGAATGCAGCTGACCAGCTTGTGGGGGAAAAGGATTATATGATTAGAGATTGTCCTTCACATAACCCCAAAAACACACAACAAATATACTGCTACTAAAATTACGATTCTGCATCATTCCATGACACACAGCGCCAGTTCTTTTAATTAACCAAAGGATTTTTCTTTGAGATAAACCTTGGGCAAACTAGATTTCAGATGAATAATCACTTCTGGTGCTTCCTGTAACATGCATTCCATGGGCCGACAGCTATTCCCTTGTGAATCAGCACATGTACTAGTAAATATATCAAAGGCTAATCACTGCATTATTAACCTCTGCATGATGACACTGCAAAGGGAAGCAACACAGATGAGCATTAGGCGTCCTCTTGTACTACATTTTCTTTTCACACCCATTCAGAATGCCGCAGAGTAGAGCCCTGCATTTGGAGCAGGATCCCTTGGGTCCCACGGGACCCAACGCAAATCTCGCGGGAGTGGGCGAGTTTTAAGTTGCTGCGACAGGGAGCGGGCGGGAGCAACAGGGATAGTGGGCGGGATAAAATAGACAGCGGGTCCCAAAATTGTTAGCGTAGCAGGATAGAGGACGCAGCTGATGTTGGTAAAAAAATTGCAAAGGGAGAATGTAAAACAGAGCTAAAATTGGGAAAATCTGAGATATGGAAAAACTTTTAAATTGTAACAAACATAGAGGGTAAAGAGTTTGGCTTTGTGTTTGTGCCATGCGGGCGGGAGCAGGCGGGAGTGACAGAGAGCGCGGGCGGGAATCGTCAGAAATATAGCGGGAGCGGGCGGTAATGGTCAGAAATTCAGCGGGAGCGGGATTTAAAAAACAGTCCCATGCAGGGCTCTACTGCAGAGCTCAGGACTAAACTAAATATTCATCCAGGAAACTGACCTGTAATAACATTGATATTCAATAGACCACAGGATTGACCACTGTGTGCAGCACATTTGCAGATAAAACTCAAAAATTTCAAATAAATGTGTGTAAGTGGTCTGCAAATTAAATTAACCTAATCAAATACCACATTGGAATTTTACCCCAGTCATACACCAGGTTAGACCCCCTGTCAAATATCAGGGTATATATCAGGTCCCACTGTGCTAATTCATTATTTGTCAAGAGTGTTCATATGCAGACAGCTCATTGTTATTATGCTGAATTCTCCTTTTAAGATAATGTTAATAATGTCAAAATTAAATCACTGCAACATTACCAGTTAAATTGTTGAGCCCTTCCAAAAAGTATACTTTTGTGATAAAAAATTACATTGCCAGGCACATTTAGTCCTAACTAGCAGTGTGAAAATGTAATAATAAGATACCTGGTGATACCTGATAAATCAGTAGGGTTAATAAAATACAGAAAAACCGTATACTAAGCCTAATGGTTTTTACTTTCATTCAAATATGTAGGAACTAGGTGAAAAGTTCATTATGGGGAAATTTCAAAATTAGAAATTGGCCAATTGTGATCGTTTGTATAAAAAACAATATAACCACTCTTAGTCCTAACATAAAAATGCTGATGGAGTACTATTTTGAAACAAGTACAAACATTTTATGAAAAGGTATCATGAACAGGCCCCTCGTACCTTGATGTCAGTTGAGTCCCCGTGCCTGATGTTGCTGGCCCAGGTGCAGGGTTCACTGCTGCTCTCGAAATAGTGGAAGACTTTGAGCACACGTTCCATAGCCCCCGTCGCCCGCTCCATCCCACCACTGAAGCGGGATTTCACCCCTTGGTTCAGGGCATGATTCAGATTAGGGTCTAGGTAAGCTGCTGCCATGCCTTTGGTGGGTGCTAGGTGTCTGTCATATTCTGTAGAGAAGATGGAAGGAAATTATTAGAAAGGAAAGGATGTATTACCGGGATTAAATAAGAATATTAGCTGCTGAACAGCAAAAGAAAGGAAAGGAAATAAGAAGAGTATTTATTGTCCATTTTTCTTCAAATCTATAACTATGCTGTAATTTATGTTGGCCTGATTCTTTAAGAACTGGGAGATCTTTTTTTCCATACACATGGTAGGATTGTCACTGCATGCGTCAGAACGCAAAGAATAAGGAAAGATTCTTTAAATGTCAATAAGGCACTGAACAAAAATAAAAAATGTGTCATAAAAACTAATTTCAAGTGGGCTTGAAATATTTGGATTTATTATCCTACAAATCAGAGCAGAACAGGAAATAGGGGGCGATATTCTTACTAATTCCAAGAAATGATGAGCACATCAGAAGCTAGATTTGAAGAAAGAACAGAACATTTTATTCCAGAGCCACTTGCATATTTGCAGCAGAGATCTACAGCAGGTCTACTAGTTGGTTCAAACATTTAAAAAGAATCCACAGACATAGACAATACCTACATCTACAGCTAAAGTAAAAATAACCATGAAGAAGTCAATTCATTATGTTACTGATCAAGGAGATTTTAATATAATAAGTAAAAAGAAAGCAGATTTTATTGTACAGGTCACAAAAACAAAAAATGATCTAGATTTTTATATTGTTTTGTAATTGTATATAACTTTACTAATAAACCTCTCCTAACAAACTCACTAGCCAAAAAAAGAGCAGAGGCACTGTAATCAAAACTGAACGCAAAGTCATACTGAAAGAAGGGAAAGATTCTGTTGGCTTATTATTTTTTTTGTTTTTCTGGATAATTTGAATCATGATCTTAAGATCTGCTTTGGCACAAAGGATAGCAATGAACCTACAGGAACTTGTACATTCATAAGCTAGATCCTGATAAACAAAAGAACACAGGGTTCCCACACCTTCTTAAACATCAAATTCAAGGACTTTCCAAGGACTTTCCTGACCCAGTATTGTTAAATTCAAGGACCCAACACAGTGTTTATTTTCTCGCTTGCTGACATTTACCCTGCATCACCTAGCTTCAGTCACTCATGCACTATTACACACACACACACACACACACACACTGGGTTGTTCTGGGTTGTTTATGTTTGGGCGCGCAAGTTAGCATTCTCAGCACCGAACCCAAACAAACAACCAGCACGAGGATGAGGGGACATGCCGGATGAGGCCCAGATATCATATTGAGATGTATTCAGAGATGGGAGATCTGAAATGTATTCATTTCTCCATGCTGCTAATTGGCTGCCGCCCTGTGACACTAGATTTTTTTTTTAATGTACAAATTTTCAAGGACACAATGGAGCATTGAGTAAAACACACAGACTTCATGCCGACTCAGATACATTTGGTTGGAATCGAGTCCAGGAATTCAATGACACATTGATTCAGTTCACAAAGCTTGCTGCCTAATATATCCCACCACGTGTCATGTTCTATTGTAATAAGGATCAGTGTCATTCCTTTCATCTGTCAGTTGTTAATGTTGCAGCTGATTGGTGAATATGCTATTAAACTCTTCAAAAATCTGTAAATTAAATTTACTTCACCAAGCACTGTACAACAAACCACCTGCTTAGGTCAAGCTAATAAATTAACAAACGCCCTATCTAAAATTATTTTTTAAGAAGTATTTTCAGTATGCACAATATAAAATGGAGAATTTTCAGAACAACCTGGCATTACAGCAACCTGTCCTACTTATTATTCAAACTGCAAAGTAATCACTATGCCAAACGCATTGAGAATGTACATATTAATAGAATTTTTGATAACATTCGTTATTAACATTTTAATAACGAATGTACATACACTACATAACTAGGGAAATAAATTGGATGTCTGTGCCCTCCCTACCAATAAGAATATTAATGTGCAGCTCTGATAAGATCATTCCATGCTGGTACACTGCAGCCTCTTCACAAAAATGGAAAGTTACTGAGTGTGCAGTGATGGGAGACTCTCCAAAATCACACACAACTCTGCTATTGGTTTACTAGATCAAAACAGAGCAAATCTAAACGTGGAGTAGAGTCATTTTGTTGGAATATTATATGTTATATATTAATAAATGCTAAAGTAATTCACAGCTATACCGGCATTAGATTCAGTGGCTATTTTGGAGATTGCTTTCAAATGTGATCCTCTACATCTGGGTGAAATTTAATTCGAATTGCAGCATTACAATGACAGGAAACTGATACTAATCCACTTTAGACAAGCTATTGCTCCTATTGCACATTTTCATGCCATTGCTCTTAGAATAATACATAAACATACATACTTTGGGTTAACTGGTACTATTCTGATGATAGTGTGATGGTTTGGATAATACAAGATTGGGGACAGCAGGGAAGAGGAACACAGTGGGGTTAAGTTCCCTGAGAGGAGGACTACAGGGGCAGCAGCACTTCATCAGAACGGCTTCCCCTGCCAGCAAGACAGCTGGGTGGCCTTGAGGACTTGGCAGTGGCATCAGATGTGCTGCCAGCATTCACACAATCAAATTCTAGAAACGACTAAAGCACGAAGCACAAAACTCTAAAACCCTTTAGCTTCAGTGGAGGGTTTGCCTTGCAGGTGTAGAATACCAAAACATGTGATCAATCAAAGATGCAATTATCTTGAGGCACTTGTGGTAATGGAGATGAACAGTTTCTAAGCAATTGAAGCATACGTCTGGATTGAGGGGGTGAAATAACAGTAGTATTTGAAACTGACAGCATAATGCAGGGCCACACTTTTTGCATTTCCTCGCAAGCCACGCCTCCTTCATGCCTCCATCGTCCCTTTTGCCAAGTCTGGCACTTCTGTCTCCACCTGTTTCCACTCTTGAAGTGGTGTCTCTCACTCACTCACTTCTCACTCACTAACTCACTAACTCACTAACTCACTCACTCACTCACTCACTCACTCACTCACTCACTCACTCACTCACTCACTCAATCACTCACTCACTCACTCA
>JBBKCR010000953.1:0-13257 GCA_037577295.1 Ladigesia roloffi | reverse complement strand
CCATCCACTTCCATTAAATGACTACCAGACTGCTACGGCTAAAGCTAATAATCTGCGTTTTTGTTCTGCTGAGGAAATAAACATCAGGGGGGCAAATAAACATCAGATTTTCATTTTTGGGTGAACTATCGCTTTAAGTCAAAATCCAACCTCAGTACACTTGACCAACACTTGTCACTGATACCTAACTACACCAATCTTGACACATAAAACAGACCTGTAAAAGAATGTAAAACATGAGATTAGATTAGATGAGACTAGATTAGATTAGATTCAATTTTATTGTCAGTAGACATGTACAAGTACAAGGCAATGCAATGCAGTTTAGGTCTAACCAGAAGTGCAATAAGCAGTTACAGGTTAATGTATAAGTAATAAGTGCACACAAGGTTGTATGTACAAGTAGAAACTGGATAATATTCATGAACATTATATGCCGTACTGCAGGGTTCACTTGTAATGACCTGATGTTGGCATCTCATCAGGCTTCATTAAGAAGGATCAGCTTAAAATAATGAAGCAGTTCAACAAGTAGTCCGTCTCTGACTGGCTGAGGCCCTGAAAGAGCAGGACATTTTTCTCCTATTATGCATTTCATTGATCGCATGCTTCACTGGGGAGCCCATGCCGCCTGTTCAAGACCAAGGCCTCCATACTGATCATGGAGAGTAATATATTCCTCTCTTATATGGCACTGAGATTTAAAAGCGTCTAGCCTATTCATTTGTCAAGCACCTCTCTGATCTGAAGGACGACTTCAGTCCAGAGTACTAATATGGTAGAGGATCGTCCGAAAATAGTGTCTGTAATTAAACTGTTCTGGATTTGGGTATTCGGTGGTGATTTGCATATAAATATGTCTGATTTCCTAAGTAGAAATTGGATTATATTTACAACTGATTGCTTCATTTGTTCATCACAGATATTTGACAGGAAACCACACAACATTTTGGTTTTTATCGTAGTGTTTTTGTTTTAAAGAAAAATCTTTTTTTCTTTGCTGCACTTGTATTGTGTGGTTCCTCACCACCTACATAAACGTTTTAATATATTGTCCTGTTCTTATACAAGAACAGGACGCTAGTTGACACCAGGTGAATGAGAGCACAGTTGCAGAGAGTGAAGTCGATTTAAAAATAGGTTTAATGTGTAAAAACTATTTTCAAAATACAGTTTTAATCCACAGATCCAAGAGAAGTCAAAAGCAGGCTGTGTCGATACATGTACCGGCAAACAGAACAGTCACAGGGATATAATCCAAAGGGCGAAATCCAAACAAAAACAAGCCCAAAACACAAGTATTCCACACAGGTAAAAACAAAAAGGTTAAAGTTCACGACAGAGCACCAATGTGGTGTAGCATTCGTGTTTAAACAGTGCTGGAGAACTGTTGAGCGGATATGCATGGGGCAGTTGCAAAGGGGCGGGGCTTAAACTATCTATAGGTTGAACGTGAAAATGTGACAGTATTTGTGACACCAGTTTAATTGAAACATGTTTAAAATTGAAGCTATGGGCACTTTAGTCATTTCACATCAGTGGCTTCTATTACAAGCATGTTTGGTGACCAGATTTCCTGTTGTTTTCTAAGAACAGAAAAACAAATTGACCTTGTTCATGATAACTGACACTGTGGTACCTTGTAAAAAAATTGTTATTCATTGGACGTAACCTGTAAATTAATAATTAATATTGGAATAATCTGCTCTATGAATTATTAGTGTTAAGAAAAATGTTTAATTACAAACAACAACAACAATAAATAATAATAACAAAACAACAACGATAATAATAATACAAAATTATATACTTTAAATAAACTAATAAAAGGATAAATACACTAATAAGAAGATGCTTATCTACTACATAAATAAATGTAAATTAATAATTAATATTGGAATAATCTGCTCTACGAATTATTAGTGTTAAGAACATTTTTTAATTACAATCAACAACAACAATAAATAATAATATCAAAACAACAACGATAATAATAATACAAAATTATATACATCAAATAAACTAATAAGAAGATAAATACACTAATAAGAAGATGCTTAGCTACTACATAACTACGTTATTTATTCAGCCTGTACGTAACATTAACAAATTTTGCAAAACGCCCCATCTTCCCTGCAGAATCAATCAAACCGTTAAATATAGCTTCAAAATGTACTCACCCAAACAGGAACCCACAACAGTCAAAGAGTAAATACATACAAGCAATCAGGAAACCTTTAAGGCAAATCAATCACTCACTGCAATAAAAATCTGTACACACTGTGTGGGAGCAACAAAAGTAACGCAAGAATGAGAAAACAATCGATTTATCAGATGTCTAAGCAAACACAAATAGTAAACAACAGTTCTGTAATGTAAAGGAAAAAAAGAAATCAATTTACTCTGCGAAATCTCAATGTCTAATATCAGACCACATGCTTTTATCGATATTAAAGCAGTATTTTCCCTGGCAATGCATCATGGAAAAAACCCCAGAGCATGTTTGATCCAGTTTTGGCAGTGTGCTGCTAATCCAGAAAGGCTGTGGACTGGATGTGCAGTGTGTGTCCGCCACTGCAGGTCTTCTTTCAATTCTATAAAGGCAAATGCTGTATTTAATGTAGAATTCTGCAGTAAATATAGATCCGATAACTGCGTGAACTGTAACCTAGATTAGGATTACAGCAAGGGAACGTTACATACCTACTTTTTCTCTTGAATGTTCAAATAAATGATGCCACACATGACTGTGAGACATTGGGTTGCACCCTTACAGCATCTTCATGCAAGGGGAGACCATGATTAATGACATGGTCAGTGACAGTGGCTCTAATTTCATGGCTGACCCCTATTCTTGGCCATCTTTGTCCTTGTCCTTGTCCTGTTCTACCTCTATGTCCAAGCCCTTGTACTCTCTGGCCTTGTTCCATTGTGTGTTTAAAATGAAACCACATTCCCAAAACCTTTTATACTATGTTAGTAGATTTTGAGAGTGATTTAGCAGCTGCCATCTTTGTGTAGTTGATTGCTTTTTATGACACATTTAATTTTGCTGATGATCAATATGACTAGTGTTTTGCTAAAAGTTGAAAAGTGATGTGCAATCAATGATAATGTCTCTGTAGTTCTGGTCATATGCTGTTGGAATTGATATCTTTATTAAAAGCTTGATCAATGTAGCAATGAGAAAAGCAATGAAAATAGCTACGACCAAAAACAACCAAAGAACAACAAAACTGCAATATTATTACTATGATCATAATATTGCTGTTATAATTTTATGCTATAGGACTCCTGTGACCCTTGTTAGGCAGAATGAATAATGTATAAAATATTGTTATTTTTAATAGTATTATTATTGTTTTTGTTGTTATCATATTAAATAAAACTACATATTTTAAGATGACCAGATTTTCTTATGTTTTAACAGTGTATGAAAGTGGCAAATTAGGTTTTAAAGTTAAGATTAGGCTTAAAATTGTTGAATATTTCTTCAATGCTTTTGGCTCCCATTTCATGTCCACAATTCTTGTCTGTGTTCCAGAGCCCCCCATCGGTCAGATGAGACCCCCCCATGGCAGTGTGACCCCTCAGAAGAACAGCAACCTGCTGGTCATCATTGTGGTGTCTGTGGGTGCCGTCACCATTGTGGTTGTGGTCATCGTGGCTCTGATCTGCACCCGAAGAACCTCCGCACAGCAGAGGAAGTGAGAATTTAATTTTCATTTCACTTTGTCTTTCTCTCTCGTCCTTCTTTTCCTCTTTTCATCTTATCAATCGCTCCCATTTTGGTTAAAAGCTTGAGGTTGAAGAGCTTAAAATTTGACCCACATATGCCATTTTTATTCTTCCCAAAGGAACTAAAATAGCATAGAGTGCTGCCATGCAGCCCCGCCGTGTTCACCACACCATGCTGAGCATTCAGGTGTTAGATGACAGATTTGTTTGGTCTTGTTGCCTGCCATCGCTTTTGGAAACACATTTTCAACAGTTCGGGTCATTAAAGAATTCTGTTTTATTCTGCCCTCAGTGAACATCCATCTCTTTCAATGTTTGCTGCTTGTTTCTCTGGTGTAAGGTATACACATACACACACATAAATAGATAAAAAATATTATGGGAAAGAGCTTTTTTGTTTCTGAAGAGTCAGACTTTATTATATTTTTAATAGACTATAGAGGAACAGTTCTCCAGGCTTTTAAATTTGTATTAGTTTTTTTTTTGTTAAGCCGCACAGCCACTGTATGAAATTCACTAGCATATAAAAGCAACTCCAATTTAAATCCTGAACAATGAAGAAACAGGTACGGATGATTCCAGACAATCAGGCCGGTGATCAGTATACTGGTGGGGCTGAATGCTGAGTGGTTGAACACCAGTACCTAGGTTCTTTGTATGTTTAGGGGAGAGAGATTATCATGTGTTTCCTGTGACAGTGTGGTTCTTATTTTACTTTATCTGCTGCATTTAATACTGTTGACTGTGAGGTTTTAATCTCACATTTAAAATGTTGTGCTTGCATAACAGGTCTGGATTTGTAATGTTTCAGGGCTTATCAGACATTTTGGTTTCTCTAGGTGATTCTGAGTCCTTCTGTGCACCACTGTGTCATGGAGTCCCACAGAGTTCCATTTTGGGCCCGATTATGTTCTCGTTTTATCTGCTCTCCCTGGCCTCAATTATCAGGAGACATGGTGTCTCCTTCCATTGTATCACAGATGCTTGCCAGATCTATGTTCCCCTTAAAAAGAAGGATGGACTTTCTGTGAATTCTCTGAAAATAGGTTCGGGAGGACATAAAATCTTGGAATGCGTTGAATTTCCTTTGTTTTAATGATTCTATAACTGAGGTCATGGTGAAAAATTTGAAACCATTCTGCAAGCCGGAGATTATAAATTTGGGTTTTAAAATGGATTCTGAACTAAAGCTTGAGAGTCAGATTCAGTTGTCAGACCTAGCTCCATTCACCTGAGGCAGCTGGCCAAAATTAAGCCCTTTCTAGCACGACAGCATTTTGAAACAGTAATCCATGCCTTTGTAACCACTCAGCTGGATAACTGCAATGCACTTTGTCTGGGGTTAGACCATTTCTCGACTGCAGCTTGTTCAAACTGCAGCTGCAAGTATTTTAAATGGTACACCGAAACATGAGCTCATCACCCCAGTTTTAATTTCTCTTCACTGGGTGCCTGTGCATTTTAGGATCCATTATAAAGTGCTTTTATTTGTTTTTAAGTGTCAGCCTTGTGTTTCTCCATTGTACCTCTCTTAGCTCCAATTGTAGCACTTTGGTCAACTTTGTTTTGAGTATACTGTATTGTAAAATAAGTTGCCATTGCCATTGCCATACCCTTTTTATAAGCTTTTATAATATCATGCGGGGAGTTTACAGTTACAGACTGTCTTCCAACTTTTTCTCAGCTTCTTTTGACACTTAGTCCCTTTTATGAATGGTTCTAACAGGACCAGAAATATCCAGCCAACAATGGTATTTTGTGCACTAACACAAATTATGCAGCATCAGAGTAGCTATAATCAGTAAGTCTAAAGTGAACCAACAGGTGAGATGAGTCTAATAGAGTGGACAGCATGTGGACACAGTGTAAAACAGTTGGACTAAAGTGTTAGCTTAGCCACAGGCTGAACTGATAGCTGCTGACAGGATGAGGCCACCCACAGTCTGACCTAATGTTTGAGCCATAGCACTAACGAGGCAAGTTAGCACTGCCGTTCTGAAGAGGACTATTAAATGGCGGTAGCCCTTGGTGATGAACCAGCATCTTGTGGATATACTAAGTGCTAAACCTAAATGAGGTAAAGTGCCCTTTTGTTGTGACTTTAATTACCAGGGCCCATTTAAAGCAATTGGAGCAGGCAAATTAAACGAGCGGCTACTTACTAATACTTAGGTGTGCTGGGGGCACGTGTTGTTTATGTTATGCAGCAAGCAGTTTGTATGTGTGTGTGGGTATGTGAGAGAGAGACAGACAGAGAAAGAGCGGAAGAGTTGGATGGATCATTTTATTGTAAACATAACTTCATGTATTTACTTATAAACATAACCTCATGGACACCACTTGTCAAATGTTTTGGTACACATTGAGATTTTCAACATTAGCATCAGAATCAGAATCAGAATCAGAATCAGTTTTATTGGCCAAGTATACGTGCATATAAATGGAATTTGACTCCGGTAGTGTGTTAGCTCTCTGTTGTGCAAGATTGCTGGATGCCATGAGGTGTGTGAGGTGCAGGTGAATGGGCAAGGTGGAGATGACCCAAATTATCAACAGTTCAGGAGAGTGATGGCAGTGGGAAAGAAGCTGTTCTTGTGCAGAAGCTGTTCTTGTGCACTAGCATGCACTATTACAGTTTACCATTTTATGTACACCGTTTGTATGCCTTAATAAACCAGAAAGTGTCAAATTTTGTATTTTTTAATACTGATTCATAAAAAGTCACCTACTATAATTATAGTGTGGGTCACCAGGCAACTTTTAGATATTTGTTGAGCTGTTAACACAGACAGGCACTGTTACATATTCTTTCATCATATAGAAATTTGTACAATTGACAAAAATCTAAATTGACAGTTTAAGAAATTAATGGATTGTAAAAACCTGTGATGTGTAAAAACAGTGGACTTATATTGTAAATACTTATAAAAATGAGTCTGTCAGAAAACAGTCTAAAGTAAATTTTCTCTCTCTGTCTCTCTCTCTCTCTCTCTCTCTCTCTATTGCTCACTCACTCTCTAGGAAACGGGCTACTCACACTGCAGGGAAGAGGAAAGGTAGCCAGAAAGACCTCCGACCTCCTGACCTGTGGATCCATCATGAAGAAATGGAGCTGAAGAATATCGAGAAGCCATCAAGTTCCGCCCCTTCTGGTTGCGAATCACCAATCCAAACCTGCCAAGAGATTGCTCCTGTCAGCCACAGCCAATCAGAGAGCCAGATCGGCAGCAAGAGTAGCCACTCAGGTCAGAGTTCAATTCCTGTTGTATTTTTTTAATTGGCAGTGTCATTTAATGGCAATTAAAATAGATCACTTTATATTAAATACAGTATAACACCGTGTCCAACCCCACAATTGAAGCAAAATTTCCTTTTTTTTATTTTTTGCTAGTCTTGCTTTTTAGGCAAGTCTTTCTTCTATGGCCTTTAAATAACAGGTTATTCTCCAATTCACATCGGAGGAATTCAATACCTGCCTGAGATGCCTCATGCATGTACTTTTAAATCCATTCATGACAGATGTAGAGTTTAAATCAATCTAATAACCCCAAAAAAATGCAAAATTATTTTATCACCATTACTATTACATACAATTACAGATCAAGTAAATTACATGTAAAATGACAAATAAATTACATATAAACATTCTAGATGATTAACCAAATGACTGTCATTAGGTCAGTTCACTACAATGAACCATTTGGGAGATTCAGTTGGAAATTCAAAGTAAGTTGCAGAGAAAAGAAGTACACTACCAGTTTTTGCACACCCACAGTTTACTACTACTCCTCTAAATAAAATCCTGTGGCCTCGTTGGCCACTTCAATATTTCAAGGGAGAGGGAGTGCAAGGTCATAGCTTACTGTGCATGCATTCCATGCTGAAGCCTCTTACAAGAGCTCCCAGTCAGTCTTGAAATTGATAATCCAGTGGCACAAGCCAGTAGAACATCCCATTAACTGGTTGTGTGGTGATACAGAGTCAAATTCTAGAGTGTCCTTTAACTTTAAATGAACATCACATGTGTCTGGTGATCCAAAGTTTAATTACATCAGGATGTTTTGTAGGTGATATGACATGGCAAAGAATGGCCCTCAGATGATGAACATATTGTAAATGTATAGAATATAGTGTGTGTTTATGGTAAATATGAAGTGACTATCATGCAAATGTGGAAAATCTCAGGTAGTGTGGCCAATCTTATTCTTTAATCTCACCTCTCTTCTTCAGGTGGAGATGGGGATGAAGCCTCCAGCAATATTTCCACATTGGAGCGCTCCCTGGCTGCCCGGAGGGCCACACGAGCAAAGATGATGATTCCCATAGACTCTCAGCCCAGCAATACACGTGAGTGGCAAACTAGCTGACCAGTGATGTTTTATTGGCCTGATGCAGTTTCTAGACTGCTGTATTCAAATTGCCACAAAAGGAACCTGTTTTTGAACTAATTATGGTTGGCTATCGTTTAATACATAAACTATCATCTTATCAAATGATTATTTAAGCCATTGCCCCTTTTGACATTTCCTTGCCATTTGCCATGCCAAGTTCCATTCAAGCAACAAGCAATTTCTTATTTTATGGAGCCTGAAGAAGTCATAGCTCCCCCTGTGCTTCCTGAAGAGAATTGCAGTTTGTCAGTATGTTCAAATACTAATCAGAATTGCTTAGGCTTTCTGACTTTTAATTATTTATTTGATATGAAATATGTAATGGCTTTATCAAAATAACACATCTCTTGGAATGTGGGGATCCATGTCAAAAGCTCAACAATGATAAATTGTAATCATAGTAATATACAGCTCTTTATATGGAGGTTGCCCTGGTTTGTGTTTATGGTAAAGGTGTCAGGCATAATGTTGCACCTTGTTTGCTGCTCCTGTGCTCTATGTTAGGTTCCACACAAATGACTGCAAAAAACAAAAATGCACAATTTGTTTTTTTATTTTAGTTCTTAGAAACAAATGGAAACAAATAAGATCTTTGAACCCGGGAAAGTTTTTAAAGTAGTAGAAGAGACGGTTTACATCATTTTACTTATTGACATCAGATTTAACCAATACACTCTGAGTTCCACATGTTAAGAAAGATGTAAAACATCTACTATATAGACAACCATGGTAGGACAGTCTCTCAAACCTGTCAGATGTTCTCCAGTAGAAAACTCTCTCAGGCTTGTAAAATGGCACTTTGGCCAAGTTTCTTCGGTGACAATACCACATCTACAGTGCCTGACAAAAGTCTTGTCGCTTAATCAAGTTGTAGGAGCAACAAATAATAACTTGACTTGTAGGTAATCAGTTGGAATCAGAACTGACTTGTAAGGAAGGTAAAGCCCTCTAGATTATGCTTATTATACCAAAATAAATTTTTGCATCATTCATTGAGTTGTATCATTTAATTAATACAGAAAGGTCAATTTGCCTGGACAAAAGTCTTGTCGTTAACAAAAATCATGTAGAAATTATAAATATTCTGTGTTTATAATACACAAACATATTACAATAACATCAGAACATACATTCATGGTGCCTTGGAAATAATCATTTAAAACCTGTTATTAGTTTGGAGGACCACATCCATAGGTCTTGGCAATAACTGTAATAACTTGTTAATAAAGTAATCTGGAATGGCAAAGAAAGCAGTCTTGCAGGATTCCCAGAGTTCATCAACCTTTTTTAGCTTCATCTTCCAAACCTCCTCCTTCATCTTACCCCAGACATGCTCAGTAATTCAGGTGTTCTGGACTTTAACAAGCTGTGAACATCAGGACACTTTTTGATTGTTGCATTTTGCACCCAGTTAATAATGTGAAATTGATATACGTTTGTAAAAATTGATTGATTAAAAATTAAGTTATATGTTTGTAAGTTTCTATGTCCTTATGTGATAAAGCAACTGGTACCTTTATTAGCCAGAAATGCTGCAAATACTGCAGAAACTGTGAGAGACCTGTTGGAACCTGCATGGACCCAAAATTCACCCAGAAAACAGTCACGTTTGGTAATGGAAAAATCATGGTTTTGGGTTACATCTTGTCACATAAGAACATAGGAACGTAAAAAGGCACATGACTTTATCTCTAATCAATCGATTGTTGCAATAAATGCATCAATTTAATTCCAAGGGCTTTCAAATTAATAACTGGGTGCAAAATGAAACAGTCAAAAAGTGTCTTGTGGTTCACAGCTAGATAAAATCCAGAACACCTGGTTAATGGACTTGTTACAGTCCAGAACACCTGAATTATTGAACATATCTGGGGTAAGATGAAGGAGGAGGCTTGCAAGATGAAACCAAAGAATCTCAACTAACTCTGGGAGTCCTACAAGACGGCTTTCTGTGCCATTCCAAAAGACTTCTTCAACAAGTTATTTCAGTCATTGCCAAAACATATAGGTGTGGTTCTCCAAACTCATGGAAGTTATGTTATTCATTCTTTTTTCCAAGGACCCATGACTTTATGTTCTGAACAATTCCAGGCAAAATTTGACCTTTCTGTCCTAATTAAATGATACAACTCAATGAATGATGAAAAACCTTATTTATAATAAGCAAAATCTAGAGCACTTTACCTTTCTTACAGGTCATTTCTGATTCTAACTGATTAAATACAAGTCAAGTTATTATTCGTTGTTCCTACAACTTGATTAAGCGACAAGACTTTTGTCAGGCGCTGTAATAGAGAGCTTGATGAGACAGTCTGTCGTCCAGTCTGCTCCAAACAGTCATCAGTCACTGCACCAGTCTAGAGGAAGGTGGACCTCTAGCCACAGCAAACAAATACACACACACACACAAACGAACATACACACTACAAACCAACACCAGGAGATTTTTCTCTCTGCAGAGGTAAATATCTTGCCGGGGCTGTATGGACACGTGTGCAAATCTCATTCATTGTCTGGGGGGGTTGGGGGGTGGAATGGGGGTTTACTAATAATCGTGCGTGTGTAGAGTCTTATCCGGGAAACAAAAAAATGGGGGGATGTTTCAAGTTTCAAGTTTATTGTCATATACAGATAACAATGTAGCATCATTACCTGTAATGAAATTCTTAGGCTCGTGTTTGCACAATATTACATACAAATTGTAACAAAAAGAGAAAATAGAAATAAAAATAAGAAATAAAATCGAATAAAAAAAATAAAATAAAGTAGAATAAATAAAAATAAGTAGAAGGTAGAAATAGGTGCAATATAAATAAAAATAAAATGGAAATAGGTGCAATAAGAAAATGACATTTTAAAGAGTGCAAAATGCAGCTGTTTAAAGTATCATTGTTTTAAAGTGATATTGTGAAGAGTTCGGGTTGGTGAAACGAATGATTTTGAAAACTCCTATAATTGCTTTGGCACCCGTAGTTTTACCTCGACTCTAATTAGCATTTTACCTAATATTCTACTGGACAAAACATTAGCACATTTTGCACAGATTATCCACTCTGGCATTTTGCTCGCTTTAATAAAAATACACTGTTTGCTATGAAATGCATGTACAGTATATTCTCTGTTTGAGACTACTGACCTACAAAAAGCCGATTATATAATTATAATAATGACGTGGCTCAGTAGACAGCTGTCAGATATTTAATGAAGTATTAAGTGATGAAACAGTTAACTGGTGTAAAGGACCATCTAGAATTTGACACAACCCATTAATTGGATGACAGACATGCAAATTTGTTTTATTTGACACATGTTCATGAACGTTTGCTCAATCCACAACTTTCCGAATACGAATAGAACTATTATGATTATAGAACTATTCGATTATGAGCTTTTTGAAAACCCCGTGGTGTGCAAGAACTTTTGACTTGTATGGGGGAAACACACTGAATATAATAATAATAAAATAACAATTTTGGGCCAATTATTTAAAATTTTTTGGATAAATTCTCTCAGACTGTGATCAGAAAACAACAAAAATATATTTCAGCATATCTTAGTTCATATTCACTCAGATCTGACTGGATTTTCCAAAGTGTTAACTTTAATGAAGGCTTAGCTCTGCCTGTTCTCAGGACTATCATGGTGTTTCATATATCACTCAATCATTAACAAGAATATCCACTTTGTGAATTGACATGCTTAGAAGTTTATATCAAAATCAGTAGATTGTTTTACTGATGTACTTTAAACAGTTAGTCCAGAAATGTTCATACTTCTTATATCGAAAGTTCAAAAGTAATGGTGCTCTTTTTATACAGTAATTAAGGCCATGTCCACTTTTCAAGTCTGTATCTTATCAAATATACCATACTGATGAATGTTTAGCCTTTTTGTTATATCACGGCACAATAAAATGAAACGTGATATAACATCATTTGACCACAGGGGCATCAGTTTTATGAAAATCCAAACTGCACCCCAGTAAATTACAGCTTGTAACACCCCTCCTTTTTTGGCAAAACTTTTTGACAAATCTAAATTCTACCCCTGCTAGGTATTTAATCAAAACACCCCCACTCCCCACTCTCCCAAGGTTTTTATGCAATGTCAAAATTCACATAAGCAGGTTTATTTGAACTGCATGCACTATGCATTAGAGTTTCATGTGTAAGATTAATGTGTAATTTGAATTTAGCCTTGCAGTTTACATAATGCAGGTTGAATGGCACTTCAATGTGATGCTTCATAATTACCCGAAGGCTTCAGCTGCTTTGGAGTCGTGGGTTTATAGGAGTGGGACGGTCTTTCTAGATGGCAGAGGGCAGTTACTTTACTCGGGTCTTCGAGAGTCTACTGGCGGACTTGAAGGAGTCAAATAAGTAATGGGAAATGATTTCCCAGTAGGAAGCCTTTCGACTTGAAAAAGTATTTATCCTATTTCTGAAAAAATACTTAACATTTTTTTTCCTGAAATAACCAAACAATAACCAAAGTTACTCTGCGATTTTGCAGGGGGGGGGGCAATTACTTTTTCACATTGGGCCAGATAGGTTTGGATAGTCTTTCCCCTTAATGAATAAAATCATGTAAAACTACATTTTGTGGTTTACATTGGGTTATTTTTGTCTAATATTGAAATTAGTTCGATAATCTGAAACATTTCAGACAAACATGCCAAAAAAATAAGAAATTAGAAAGGGGGCAAACACTTTTTCACAGCACGGTTTTTGTAATCTTGTTTTGGGAAATAGCTTGAGGAAAATGGGCCTTTCAGAATCTTATATTTTTGCCACACACAGACACATACACACACACACACACACACACACAAATAGCTGTCACCCTCAAAGTCCTCTTTGCCTTTGGGTGTTTGTGGGTAATTCGGGAAAATAAACATTCAGCATTGTACACGATAATGATCCGGAAAGTAGAAAACGAAATAAAGTTACTTTCTGGCTTTGTGTTGTCTGTCCACGGCCAAAATAACTGCCAAATGCTATGGACAAATGTGACACACACACACACACACACACACACACACACACACACACACACACACCAACACAAACACCAACACACACTCCAACACCAACACACACACACACACACAACACGAGAGAACTCGCAG
>JBBKCR010000935.1:0-13258 GCA_037577295.1 Ladigesia roloffi | reverse complement strand
ACACACAAACAGACAAACACACACACACACACACACACACACACACACACCACACACACACACACACACACCACACACACACACACACACACGTACACAGTACAACGACAACATCAGACACCTCATCAACAAACCCCTCATTCAAGCTGCTCATGAATTTTCTAGCTAACATTGCTTTTAATTCACCCTAAAATCTGTAAATCCCAGGCTGTCACTCACTCTCTGGGTTTGGTGCTGACCAACACTCTGAGGGGTCCCTTGCTGTTGAAGCTCTGCTTTAGAAAACTCTCCACTTCATGGAATGGCCTCAGGAACACCAGGTCTCCATTGATGGCAAAAAGCTTTTTCCCCACCTCCATCCCAGCTACCTGCAAAGACACACACTGCGGTTCAAGGTCCATTATACAAGTAAAATACATAACTTGCATTTTTCCAGTGGTTTATATACAATGCGCAGTGAGCTATCACTTACCTTAAATCTCACACTTACCTTATTTTATACTTCTTATTTATGTTTTCATTTGTTTCACAACGCCTCATGTCTGTTGCACTATTTGTAAACTGTGGTACCTGAGCTTCTCGCTGTATACTAGTATATGGTTAGATGGGAATCAAATTCACTTTGACTTTCACTACTGCTGTGATTATGCTGTGGTTGTGATATATTGATTAAGCAATAATGCGACACGGGACAAAATAATATTCTTTGATGGGAGAAATACACCTTAGCTCATCAGACCACACTCAGAGACCGCCTATTTTAGGTTACATTTAGGACTTCTCTTTTGAAATCGGGTTGCTGTATGTTCACAGTGTTCAGCTGCCTTTAGATACAGCTGTTTAGTGTTTCTAGGTTACGTGATTGTACTTGTTGATTTGTTAATGTCCAAGTTATCTGTGTATTTTAGGTCCCTTGGGTCAGTCCCCCATCTTTTGTCCCTTGTCTGAAGTGCACAGTGGAAAAAAAATGTGTGTGTATATATATATATATGTATTTAGCAAAGGATAAGTATTAATACTGATCCTTCTGATTACAAAAGAATATATTCAGCACATGTAAATAGGACACTGTCAGAGGTACATTTTGTTCCCCAAGGCATTAACAATGTAAATGACCTTAAAAAGTTCAAATTACATGCCTTAAAGTTTAAAAGTATGTCCCTTCCATTTTAAAATTACTTGCCTTATTATGACATCTTTTAATTATTGTAAATTATAAAAATAACATGCCTGGAGTAAACACAGATTGCCACTGAAGCTTAAAACATGTAAATGCATTAAAATATGCTGCAATAATATTTATTCATTCATTAATTAGCTTGGTTTATTACATTAATGTAACATCTACATATCAAATTCTTTCCATCTGTCCATATTTGGCAAACCGTGACAACAAAAGGAAACACAAAAGGTTTCCTTCAAATTCAGATCATGACAAATATCTCAGCTTCTATATACAAACACAAATGTGGCGGGGATGGAAAAAATCTCCACTTGTTTCAGTCAGAAATAATTCATATCAGACCACAGCATGCTTTTATTATCGCCAAAAAAACCCAAGCGCTAAAATTATACTGCCATTATTAAACCATTCCACACATATGGAGGCAGATCTTTCATCTCCACATGTCGCTTCCTGTGGTGCTCCATCTCTGTCCTGAAGAACATCCATATCGCTCATATCACAATAACTCACTATAACTCTGCAATAAAACTACTGTCCCCCTGTTTCCTGAGGGGATGCGGAAGACCCAGATGTTTTACTTTCAGGACAAATTCATTGTCAGATAAGGAGGATAAGGAGGCGTCCCTTGCTGTTCATCTCTTTCTCATATTGAGATCAGTGCCTGAATGGTGATTGGTGTTCTACAAACGATGGGTTAATGCTTCTTTGGTGTAACATGTAATGTTTGGGGTGAAAGCCTTCTGCTATTCCGTGTGTACAGACATATACTCAGAGGGATGGAGTGAATAGGTTTGGAGTGAAATTTTACATTGTAGAGAAAAAGATGGTGGTGAAAAGAACCAGGGATAACACTATAACACTACAAATGCCCTGAGCAAGACCCTCAACCCCAAGTAGCTCCAGGGAGACTGGCCTCTGTAGTTAGGGAATGGAAGTCACATCAGATAAAAGCTTCAGCTAAATGCCATAAATGTAAATGAGTAAAAATGACATGGCAAAAACATAAGTCAATGTAACTTGACTGTTAGAACTTGTTTATAGATGCTTTGTCATGATTTATGAACTGTCTACAGCCTATTTAACAACTTGATTCTAAATCATTTGGCAAAACTGGCACAAGCACTTGGTCTCAGATATAGTGTGACCCCCTTAACACTATTTAATTAAAGCAAAAAGCCTAAACAACATGTGTGTTTCACTGGTGACACTTTACAATAGGGGGTTATAAATGATTTACTGTCAGGTTAAGCAGGTTGTAGGTAGTTTACAATTTGTTTTATGGCAGTTATAAATAAGTTATAATATTTGTCATACACTGATGAAATCTTACTGCTTGGATGATCTCAGATCTTGCTAGTTTCTGAACTTCTACTGTCAGGCACAATGATTGTACTACTGAAATATCAGACTTTCTCCAATAGTAAGTCAATGTAATTTGACTGTTAGAACTTGTTTATAGCTGCTTATTCATGATTTAGGAACCGTCTACAGCCTAATTAACAACTTGATTCTAAATCTTATATAAACTCTTTAAAAATGATAAAGTGGTACTGTTGATTTCACAGTGGGTTTACTCCACATCTTACTCAATAACACCTCATGACTTGTAAAGTAACAAACAGCCCCTCATTGCCTCTTGCCTTGTTCCAGACGTGTGCAAATGTAAAATTCAGCTGCAGGACATTTTTATGAGATGTTCTTTTATCTAAAAAAGTTCAAGCCAAGCTCATACTGTCCTCTTCAACATCTCCATATTGGAAACATATAGTGTGCATCCTCAAACACAAAGCATCGCTTCAGGCACAACATTATCACCCTCCTAAGGACTGATCAAATTTCAATAACCACAAACACTGCGGTCGGTCCTAATGCATCAAAGATTCGGAAACACTAAAGGAGAACCTCAGAAATGCCTCTGAACTTTTAAAGTATTCGATTTCTAAGTGACCACAAGAGTTACAACTTTAAGCTGGTCTTCACCACAAAGCCCGTTTGAACCATTAACAACAGGAATATATATCAACCCTCAAGGGTGTAACTGGTGCAGAAAATTCCTTTAATTGCATTTCCCAAGGGTAAAACCAGCTCATAATCTCCACAAAATGTAAAAGTTTTACACCAAACACAGGTCGCTTTTAAAATGGTATGACCAAGCTAAGAACCATTGAATAACCTTTATTTTTAGGACCATAGCGTACTAACCTCATGTTCACATGTTACTGAAGATCTTTAGTTAAGGCTGGGTATTTAGTTTAAGGTTAAGTCTATGGTTTAAAGTCCTAAAACAGCACTAACCCAAGAACCTTTGAGGAACCTTACCATATTGTCCTCAGATGCTCCTGTATATCTTGAATAGTTAGGGTCAGGTTGTGTTTTAGGTTAAGCCAAAACGTTTAGGCCTAAAACCTTTGAAGAGCCTTGATTTTTAAGAGCTTAAAATACTTTTCTCAAAATAGATTCAGAGTATTAAGTCCTTCAAATATTGTCCTATTGTTCAGATGCTCCTGAAGCTCCTTAATTAGCTAGGCTTGGTATTTTAGGTTATGGTTAAGTCTAAACATTTAAAAATGGAGTGACCTATTTCCAGGAACAAGGACAGCAAATACATTTCAGTATTTCAAAAATTTACCTCTGCATGGGAGCCTTTTTCAACAGACTTGATGATGGGCACTCTGTTACGATCCTCCAAGGTGAAGCCATATCCACCATCGCTAGGTCTTATCTGGAGGGGAAAAATACATATTTCATAATGTGGCCATTCTCTAATATGTGAAAACATTTGGTGCATTATTTGGTGCAGTTTGAATAAGTTTATAGAGGTTTTGATCTAGTTTGAGCAGGTTGTGCGATGATTTGGTGCAGTTTATGCAAGTTGTTTTTTCTTCAGAAAGAGTTTGGACATTTAAAATGTTCGATAGCTACATTAGCCTTGTAGGTCCTGAAAAAGGAACATTTTGACAAACATCTGAACACCAGATATGCAGTTGCTATATTGTACATTAACATTTTTGGTTGGGAAAACCCCTCCAAAATGTCTCTTGGCTCTGGTTTGCCTCTCTTACCGGTCTAAATCACGCGATCCTGCCAATCCTATGCATGGAGGTAATGGCTGATTTAGGAGCTCTCATTCATTATTACTGCTGAGAGATGGCTCACAGTTGGCATTAGATCAGCATGAGGGAATGCAAGTAGTCAACAATGCTTAACAGCAATACACCCCCCATCATAAGTACCATCAGCTGTGGGCAATTACAAGCCCACTTCTCTCACCAGCAGCGACTTGGCGATGACGTTTTCCACTATTTTCAGGTCGTGCTTCATGGGCTTGTGCTTGGTGTTCGATCCCTCCATCTCTTCGTCGGCAAAGAAGCGGAACAAAAGAGGCTCATCCTTGAACTCGCTCTTCTCCAACACTGCAAGAAACAACGGGGTTAACATATTAGCTCCACCCTTGTCATTTAATTATCAAGAACAGTGGAGAACTTCACATGTTATCAGGCCAATTTGGACACTATATGTTCACAAAGCAACTTTGGCATAGAACATCTCTAATGTTTATGACACATTTGCATGGGTATGTCTCATCTGTATAAGTCAACAGGTTCACAGCAATACCGTTTACCTTTACCTTTACATTTACAGCATTTATCAGAGTGACTAAACAGGCGTTTTGTAGTCCACAAAGAAAACAAGTCCCTCACACATCAAATCTAAACTTCCCACGTTTTATGGTGTCTAATGTAGATCACTGCATATCTTAGCTAGACCAATGACTTTCTCTCCTCAATCAGATGAGGCTACCGATGCAGAAAGGGTCAAGTTTAGAACTTGCCTTGCACTTCTGGCCATGGATGTCTGTGGCATCAATGGAGACTCACAATTCAGACTTTACAGCCACTCAGAAGCTAATTAATAATTGTTTCTCTATATCTACCAATTTTATCTCTATCTCTGCCATTTTATTTCTATCACTTTTTCCTGATTTCTCAGGTTTTAAAGCTGTTTTGGGGGCAATTTTATAGGTTCTAACTCTGATCACTGCACATTTAAGGTAGACCAAGATCTTGAAGCGACCACATAAATGCTCTCTGGGGTTCTCCATGAACAGAAATACCACAAAAACTCATTTATAATAATCATTACCTCGTCAGTTCACTATGACTGACATAACCTGTGGTTCCTTTGAAAATATCTAATGGTGCCACAAGGTTTTCCAGATGTGAGAGTGAATTTGTAAAAGGTTTACAGGACATGACAGATTCAGACAAATTGGACCACAAGTAGATTCAGTGTGAGGCTCTCCTCTGAAAGGCTTAGATTAGTTTGAGAGAAAAGAATAAAGGGAGAGGGGGAGGGTGGATTTGGGCCTCTCTCAAGGACCTAAGCAGTTAGGATGGTGGTAGAGGGGGGATTTTTTGGAAAAAAAAAAAAGGCTGGAATTAAACCTGTATCCAAGGTAACCCAGGGCCTGACCTCAGCCGCTCCACAATATATCCCCAGTGAGAAAAATGAGGGCAGTATTTTGCTCCTTACTTCCCTCCGTTTAGCTGGCGAGATCAGATATAACGTCCATAGCCTTAATGGCCACATAAACAGGCGAAATGGCTCATCGGCACGAACGACCGCAATCAAACCTGGCAGCACTGAGTGAAAATACATCCGTCAGGATCGTTACATCCATACATTTGCCTGTAATTTGTTGCATATCGGCCATAATTGTGGGCAGTTTGGGAGCAGCGTGTAATGACAGACGATGCGTGAGTCACACAAGTATGATGTGGACCTTGGCACCCACGGACCCCACGCTGTAAAAAAACGTCAAGGCCTCAACCCTGTAAATAAGGGGGTTGCCGTGGCGACAGGCGGTTCGCACCCGGCCTCCCAAGGGCCAAAGGGCCCGGGCGAAGTGAGAGCGGGCGAGAATCTGCTCCAGCTCAGGAGAACAGGAGAAGATTCATGGTGATTGGCCCTCGCTGCACATTCTGTTTGTTGGACTGAAAGGAGGAAAGCATTCAAAATAAAAAAACAATAAAACAGGGGCTCGGGTCCCCCAGCGGGAGAAGGGGGAGGGGAGGAAGAGATAGAGAGATATGAAAGAAAAAAGTGAGAGAGAAATGGACAACAAAAAATGAGAGAAATAGAAATGGAGAGAGAAAAATAAGAGAGAAAAGAGAGAGAGACATAGACAAAGAAAGCAAAGAAAGAGAAAGAACAAATAGAAAAGGAAATAAGGGAGAAAACAGAGAGAAAGTTCAAGAATAATCATGAATAACAGAGAGAGAGAGAAAGAAAAAAGAATGGAATAAAGAAATAGAGAAACAGAAGAAAAGGAAAGACCAAAAGAAAAAAGAGAGAGAATGCAGAGAGGACATCATGAGAGGATGAGACAAGGGAGAGAGAGGAGCAATATCAATAAAAAGAGACAGATACGGAAAAGAAAGAATGACAGAATGGGAAGAAAAACACAGGCAGAAGAGAACACAATTAGAATACAAAGATAGACAGAAAGAGTCAGGGAAAAGGACAAAGAAGAATTCTTACAAAAAAATTTTAAAAAGTAAGTATAATATAGAAAGACAAGGAAGAGACCTGCACAGAAGAAAGAGAGAGAGAGAGAGAGAGAGAGAGAGAGAGACAGAGAGAGAGAGAGATACCATGATGCATGAATCCATTGTCGCAGAGCTCCACTCCCAGAATCAGCGCCTCCTCCCTCGTTCTACAGTCACCCTTTAAAAGAAAAAAGACAGAAAGAGTGCGGCTTTTGCTTTCAAAAGTATGAGGAAAAGTATAACCCAATATGAGGAAAAACAGCTGTACAGGTTAAAAGCGACTTTCAATCAAAGGCGAAAGCATGGAGGAGCAGTCAGCGACTCTGAGGAGCTTTTCATGGTCCGGCTTTTTAAAACACTGCCAGCATTCAAAACTCAACCTTTCACAACAAGATCAATACAATATTAAATAAATCCTGCTCTCATGAACATGCGTGTTCTGCTTCATCTGCTTCCGTACTGCAGAGATCTGTGTTCAGGCTGTGGTTCAGGCCTCTGTTCGGTCCGTTTAGACCAAGAGTACAAAAGCATTTTTTGAAAGATGAGTGACATTCCCACTGGTATTCTGTTTCTTATTAATTGGTAAAAACTATTGGAAGAAAAGAAAAACTGGTAAAAACAAATTGTTTCAAAATTGAAAATTGAGAAATCGTGTATCACACACCAATTATTATTTTCATTATTAATTATTATTGTCATTATTATAATTTAAACCTCCAGGTACTAGAAATAAAACACATCCACTCTTTCCCTCAATTGACTCACACTTGCTCTAAACCAGTTGTGGGCAACTCTGGTCCTGGAGGGCCGGTGTCCTGGACAGTTTAATGGTAGTCCTACTCAAACACATTCACTAAACCTGACAATTAACTGGCAAGTTGAACCAGGTGTTTCTGAGAAGGGAAATCACGTGCTGGACTACAGACCTCCAGGACCGGAGTTGCCCACCCCTGCTCTAAACTGACTGGTAACTTGACTCAAACTCCTTACACGTCCTGGAGATTTACAACAACTGACTCACAGCTCGCCTCAAACTTGCTTCTAACTGAGTCAGTTGCAGGTCACTTATGGGACTAAATGATTGGTGACTTGGGTTCGCCATAAACTCACAATGTGACTTGAACTCAAGACTCCTAAACGTCCAGCCTGAGGAAACTTCCTGGCCATTTTAATGCCATAAATGAATAAAACATTTTCTTTCTGATGTCATGTGTGTGTTTAAGACACTGCCTGGCATTTTTGCTGTGGTCATTACTGTAGATTTTAGCTAATAACGAGTTCTTCATTAAAGGAAAAGCTTCAGTCTGATGAACGGCATATATTAGTTCCTGTAGTTGAAGGATTTCTGACACTAATAAATGGTCAAACCTTACATTCAAAGCACTGCTTGTAGTGAATTATGCAAAAAGACCAGTCACATCTCAGGAATCAACTCATTTCTGTCTTAGGGCAGGTGAACGTGGTCTTACCTGTGCTATGAGCCAGTCTATCAGCTTGTTGGCCATCACCACAGACTTGTATGTTCTTAAATGGTAGTCCTTATCCCTGAATGGACACAGAAAACAAAAAAAGTTACTTTAACAGATTAGGAACCTAAGGGAAGTTATTCCAACCTGACCTGTGAACTCTTGACTAGGCTTTTGAGAGAAATATACTTGCTTTCACGTCACAGTGACCATTTCCTCACCATTTATCACCATGTAAACTCGTCCTGACTTCTCCCCTGATAGACTAGGTTTTTCCACAGATCCAGAAACAGTTATTGATGGTCCAAACACAAACATAAGGTTTAAAATGTTGATGCTGGGGGGTCGTTAGCTTCACCCCCCCTTTACTTCCACAAAGCATTCACACATATAACAACAATAATAATAATAATAATAATAATAATAATAATAATAATAATAATAATAATAATAATAATAATAATAATAATAATAAAGATTCTCTTTATTATATGTTTTTTTTTTCACTAACACTGAATCAGACAAACATAATCATAGTTTAATGTTTGACAAATAAGAACATAGTAAAGGCAGAGTTCAGAAAAGTTCTGGTTATAATAGATTGAAATATGTTTAGCCTTATTTCTGCATCTTTTGCTTCCAAAGATCCAGACTTTCTAGTATTTTAATGTAACTTTCAAAGACCCTCATTTTCAGTCCAGTCCCTGAACCTGACTAGTTTCAGAGGAATGTTTTTGTTTGTTAAGACACACAGTGACCTACATATGAATCATTCAAGCAGAAAGAAGAGCATCTAACTGAAGTCCTCAACCAGTGAGGAAACAGAAGCAGCTGATTGCAGTTGATCAGGCGGTGATCAGTATACTGGTGGTGCTGAATGCTGAGTGGAACTCCTTTATCTAGGCTTCTTGTATCTTTAGGCACTCGTCTGTTGCAGTAAAACATTTGTTCCTACTTCTTTCATTTAATGTACACAACGTGCCAAAGACAGATAGAAAATAGTATTTCTGCACCAACAAAGTCAAATCACAATATAAAGACATGAGAAGTGGCTCAAGGCTGGCACAGCACTGTATATTCACATGTGTTGCTGTAACATCTAATTCTATGAATATAGAAGAAGCTCTTATTATGAGTGACTTGCAGTTGCAGTCTTGTTACAGATGTTGAGCAATGAAGGGTTAGGAGTCTTGTCATTGGAGTAGGTGCGATTAGGGTTGGAAACCAAATGTAAATTACAAATTAGAAGAAAATAAAACAGTGTGAATCCATCATGCATCAGTGTATATATTCAGAATATATATATTTTTAATCTTAACATTTGTCTTCCTTCTTGTTTAATCGAAATGGGGAAGCGACGAGAACCGGAATCAATAAGCAAAAGCAGAATTAGAGTTTATCAAATTCAAATGATTCCCAACCACACAACATCAGCTCTACAAGTTCTGGTTACCAACCCCTTACACAACCCCTGGATCAGATGGCACGTGTTTCTAGTGTATCCGATTTTTAAAGGTTTAAAGCAACAGAAATAAAGCAAAGCAGACATTGTAAATCAGCAAGATATTTTCAATGTCCAAAAACATCTTTACTTTTGCACTGCAGCCATGAGGCTAATGAATTTAATGAGTAATGGAAGTCGTTACAAACTATTGCTTTAAAATGAGATCATTTGGAAAGTGGAGTCAAAGCATCCTGTAAAACGTTGCTGTTTCTCCAGTCAAAACACTTTCAAAACAGAACATTTCCCCGACAGAAAGTTTTTCACAAGCATAACTCTTCTTTCAAGCATTACTCTTCTTTTGGTTGCTTCCATGGCGAGTCATGTCTTTAATGACCTTTTTACCCCATCCATTTTGATTGTGGGCTTTTAATTCAGCAATTACATGTGAGCATGTTAGTTACAAGTTATTCTTAACATCTGATGTATGGCTGGTCATTTATGGGGTGTATAAGAAAGAACTGAAGAAGATGAAAAAGGAGCATCTTTCTAACAGTGTCTCAGACTGATTCCAGCTCAGTAAGCTAGCTATCTCCAGCAGAGGTCAGAAGGTCTATCCCAGGCCAGCGGCCGCGCGACTGCAGGGTTCACATGAAATGCTTTTGTGGCTGGGAATTCTCTGAAATGGAGCACAAATTTTCCCATGAAGCTGAGGGTCTCCTGAGGGACACTTACTGCACCAGGCCAGAGGGCTACGGAACAGTCCAGCCTCTTTTAGCACATACCCTGCCCGCCGAACACACTCACACACATGTGGTCACACTGAAACCTAACCAAACCCAGACATGTCCAATCTTAGCTGTCCACAGTCATTAGCACTGGGTCTAGATACAACTGTGGCTCCTCCAGACGGACTTAAATAACAATAATAATATACTCTGTACCTGTAATGAAAGGAAAATATACTGTAACATACAGCGAGGGCTAAGAACTATACACACATTTTTGGTTATGCTATTTAATACACTTTCAGTGTATTAAATAACAGAACCAATAGTGTGTGTATAGTTCTTATCCCTCGCAGTAGGTTACAGTATAATTTGTTCTTGTTATTTAATACACTTTCAGTGTATTAAATAACAAAACCAAAAGTGTGTGAATAGTTCTTAGACCTCACTGTGTGTTACAGTATAGTTTTATTATTTAATAAACTTGCAGTGCAGATATTCTTAAGTGCAGATATATTTGAGTGTGTGTGCATGTAAAATTGAAAAATATATATAATTTACATTCTTCATTTTTGTCATTATCTGGAAAGAATTTCTTGGAATAACAACGTGAAACAACACTCAAAAAGTGATTGAGCCTTATAAAAGACCACAACATCCCACAGACCCACAACTAGCACGCCCAGATACACTAATGAATAGGAAGGTAAAAGAGAAGCCAGCAGTACTCAAAACGAAAGCAAAATTACAAGTAACCAATTAACTTCACAATCTATATACCACCACCTTGCGTAAAGTCCCTCCATTGCAAAAGAAGCACAGAGATGTGTCTACAAATCTTCAGACATCCAATCAATGCATAATGATGCAACCATGCACTTTTACACTCCTAGTTCTGAGAGAAAAGTTTGGTTTTCAGCTGTTATTGAAGGCAATTTTGTTGTAAGTGTTGCTTTGGAAGCCTCACTGGAGGTTTGGAGCTGGTTGTGTTGCTCCATGCTACACTCTCACCACCAAAACTGCCCTGGTCCAAACCTGTCACACTGATACATCAGGGTTTATGAAAGTGATGCATATGACTGGTACAAGCAAAACTGCAGACCACAGAACCAGTGCCCCTAAAGGTCACCCCAACCCTTCAGCTGCCTTTTAGCCTTTCAGATAACGATCGCTAAGTGGATCTGGCTGCTGGTCAAACCCTCAGTGATATTTTTCTTCCTGGACTGGGACTGAATGCTGAGTTGTTAGGAAATTTTTAAAAAATAGCAAGGTTGTAAAATTCTGCCCCCACACTAACATTAGCTCAGTAAGTGTCTTAAAGCTACAACCACATCAGACATTAGCCTTGCAAAATTAACTTGACCAAAACTAGACATCTAATTCACTATTACATGATAATATAAACACAAGAGTAGATGCCGCACACGGCTGTGAAGCATGGTCAGTGAAACTGAGGTGACATGTGTAGCTGTGGCTAACCATGGAGCTAACATAGTCAATAGCAAGGTGAGTAATTCAACTATCATTAATAAAACCACAAAAGTGAACACAATAATGTCACATAATTATACACTTCCCACCTGCTTAATATTGATCTGCAAAAGGAAAATCAATTGTTTGAGGGTTGAAATGTGATGTTTACTGACGAGAAAGGACGTTTATAGATGTGATCGTCATAGTACGAGTCAGCTGAATAGAGTTATGAATCTGAATACATATGTCTGGTTATTGGTCCTCTAATCAGTCTCCCATTGTATTTAAGTTGGTCTGTCCTTAGATCTGTTATGGGAGCATACATTCACCTTACCCTGGTCCCTGTCCTCTTCCTACGCTCTGTTTTTTGTGTGTGGCCCTTGTGCCTATTTTTTTCTGTGTTGTAAATAAATCTTCTGCATATGGAAGTCTGTATTGTGCCTCTCTTTCCCTGTCTGAACAGGACCACTACGTGACAGTGATGAGTTATGACATTATTATCGCGTTATCACATTATTTACTTAAAGTGCATAATTATTTTATTGTGCGTTACATTTTTATTACTATTATTTTAAGTGTTCATTGCTGTTTTGGACAACTTCACCTCACTCTAACAGGGACACTATACTTAACACATAAATATTTAATAAGCTAGTAAGTGATGAAACAGTTAATGAGTGCAAATAAAGTGAAAGGACGATCAAATTTTTTTAAAGGAAACTTGTTTGATTTGGACATATTTTCATTTTTAATAGTTCACTCAACAAGTTTCTAATAATTACAAATAAAAACCTGTGCAAAATCTTTTGACTGGTAATGTAAGTGAAAGCCAATTGTGCGACAATACAGTGAATGCTGAATCTTGATCTTGATAAAAATCCAGACTCCAGACTTACTGCATCATTCAGTCTCTCTTTTATGTTTTTGTTTATAGTCCGTGGAGAAGAAACTTTAAATGGTTTTGTGCTTATTGAGGGAATATCTGAATATTCAGTGCTGCTACATGAAGTTCTTCCCCTTCAGAGGTCAACACAACATGAGGACATTGAAATAAATGCTATTTGGCTGAGAAACCGAACCTTAATGGTCTGAAACATTAGATCAAATTGCATTTATTGTCATTTTTAATGGAATCGCTTCAGACTGGGGACTGGTTTTCCCTCCTGGGTTTCTGAGATCAGTGGGCCGAGACAGAGGCGGGATTTATGGCCTCTTTTGTGGGGAAGGTGGGGGCGTTCAGCCCCTTTTGAGCTCCACTTCCAACAGGAGTGTTTACATAATTAGAATGCAGCCCAGAGCAGCTTAGACCAAAACCTTAAAGCCCAAACTGATTTCTGTGAGAAAGCAGAGAAGAGTGTCTGCAAATACACGAAAATGAACTAAACTGCATATATATTTATATGCAGTTTATATAT
>JBBKCR010000910.1:0-13260 GCA_037577295.1 Ladigesia roloffi | reverse complement strand
CTTATATACATACACAAACGAGGACAAACAAGGACCAGGTGCACTCATAAGCATGTGACACGCAAACCCAACCAAAACACTTCAAAATTGAAGTCTTCCAAACAAAACAGACAGACACAGAAAATCAAACCCAAAAAAGACAGTGGCTAAACACCGCAACTGTCACACCATTAAACCAATCAATAGATATTTTTTTCTTTAAAGAAAGCAGGGAAGGGTGTAAGAGATCTGATACATAAAAATAACTGTAAATACAAATATATGGATACCCTAATATGAGTTCCTTAGGTTTTGATAGTATAATGGTTTCATTAGATACCCCACAGCAACTCACAAAATAACATAATTCCTCAATGTCTGATTGTGTGTGGGGGGTTAAGCTGCTCTTGTGTGTTTTGGTTCTGGCTGAGGCTGAGATGGGTAATTATCCAGTCGGCTTGTCTGTGAGAGCAGTGTGAAAAATCTTTGTATGTGAACGTGCTTCTCTTCTCCTGCAATATTCAGTCTGTCCCTGCTCTCCAACACACTGACACACCGCAAGCTAAAATGTGCGCAATGCTGAAGTGCTGTACTGTAAAACTTTAACTATCAAAAAGTTGGGCGAACTTGTGCTATTTCTGCCACTATATGCAGAAGTCTCTCTTTCTCTCTCCCTCTCTCTCTCTCTCTCTCTCTCTCTCTCTCTCTCTCTCTCTCCCTCTCTGTCTCATTAAATAACTGCAGAGCTAAAGGCCAAATTACCCATTGTGTGCTGCTATATTGCTCTGTCTATTGATTTACATCACTTTCCAACGCTGCAGACAACTGTAAAAATATTTACTAGACAGACTGTTTGCCAAATTCTGCTTTCCAAGTCTTCTCACATTTTTCATTGGAGGTGGAAAGCCAAAATCTGTCTGTCATTACTAACTGATTTGCTGCAAGCTCAGTGAAATCTTTCAGGTGTCTTAGTGTAAAATTTGTAAAGAGAGAGAGTGATAGATTGAGGGGGGGGGGTGGATGCAGGAAGTTTCTGAGTTTTTACTGTTGTACTGATGTCACCGGCTACTTCACATTTCACAAAAAAATATTATTTAACATTGCTTCTAACAAGGATTCTAACAGAGCCCTGCGGTCAAAGTATTGGACCGTAAGCTGAGTAAACAAGCTGGGAGCCCAAAAGCTATATCTGTCTCAGCAGAACCCATTAGCAACTATTCACACCTACCAATAACCCCACCATCTCATGCAAGGATCTGCCAGATGAGTCCCACTGTTGCAAACAGGGTGAGAAATTACTCAGTCAGCTGCTATGGTAATCTGTGTTCATATACAAGTTTTATGAACATTTAAAAAATGGAAAATATTTTCAAACAAGTGTTTTTAAACAATATTACCTTGTGAGCACTAAGATTGTTAATGCTAGTGTTAGTAATTACACTACATTTCAGGTCAGATGAGCTCTTATAAGTCTGGACAGCTTAACTAATGTGTGAAAGTTAAAAAAGCAAGTCAGCTGGTCAGTGTACCTAGGTTGTGCTAATTGGAAAAACTAACCAGAAGGTCTCTTTTATTCTATATTCTTAATTGTAGTCCAGTTTGTGATATACATGCTCATAGAAAACTCTGTACTCTTGATAATTTAGCAACACTCTTGATAAGTTATGTCCAGTTAAATTACAGAACAAATATTCTCACCAGACAAAGTCACTATATTTCCAGGAATGCTCATTTTTAAGGACATGAACATATGCAAGTGTTGAACAGCAGTTTTTAATTTTACACATCTAAGCTTACTAACAGTGACAATGCTTATGTTAAAGCTAAACATCTGTAGCCTACAAAGGCACATCCAAGGCTCATAGCTGCAAAAACACATGGCCAAGTGATATGAAGTTGATCTTCTTAATTGATACACAAGAGACATGTTTTTGGTATCAACATTACCATATTATTAAAAGGGCTTTAGCACATGATTAGAATCACTGATTAACAGATTATGATTATAATGATTTATTATCCTTTTGTGGCCCAGAAAATGACACTTGGGATGCACAATTACACATTTTGGGGTTTAGTTTATTCCATAGATCTATTTACATAGATGGTTTAGTTAGAAAATACATAAAACAGTTTCTCTTGCATTCCCCTGTTCCCCTGACAGATAAATCTCTACACATAGGGAAATAAAAATCTACCTTCCAAGGCAAGTACAGAGTAAACATGAAATAAACAACAAAAAAAGACTCAAGCTAACCTCCCCTAAGCCTCTATGCAGTACTAAAGGGACTGTTTACACGAATAATAATACTATTAGGAACGATAATAAGGACAATAATAATACGGCAGTGGCACTAAGCTAGACTTTAGAGACGAGAGCAGAGCTCTGCTCGGACATACTTCTTTCTGGAATGCACAGACAGAGTTTCAGGCTCTCATTAAATCACTCTCTTACTGACTCTTCACAGTAAATCAACAGGAAAACACAAACCTGGAACTTCGTACACTCTCACACTACTCTCCTACACAAGCTCAGAAATCCGTCCATAGCCCAGCTAATGCAGCTCAACATGGCTCTCACGAACATCTTCTTTTCACGCTCACAGTGGTGATGTCACACTAATCTCTAGGAGTGATTGGCTCTCTGATGATATGCCAGATCTGAGCACGCGAAAACAGAGGCAAAGCAATCTGTGTGGGAGGATCCCCCCGCCCCCCTTTCTCTCTCTCTTGCCCAGTTGCTTTCGCTCCCTCTTTAAGGTATTTAAGTAGCAGAGAGGATTGTTGTCAGTAACAACCGTGAACTTGGAACCTTGTAGGTAGCCCTGAAACTATAGCCCACTTAAGGGCTAAGAGCTCAAGCTTCATACTACTGTAGTTTCTATTGTTTTCTCCGCATTCCTCAGGCATATACTCACATACACGATGACCCTTTTGGTGCGACCTTGCTGCTGATACAAAACAGCACAGAGACTATGGCTGCTTGCATCAGTTTCTAGTATGAAAGGCTGGGTGAAATCAGCAAAGCCAAGAATGGGGGTGCTACTCAGCCTGTCTTTCAGTGAGTCAAAGGCTGACTGGCATTCTTTAGTCCACGCTTGGGTTAACAACTGGTTAGCCTTTCCGGGACTTCCTGCACTTGAACACAAGTTCGCCACATCATGCAGTGGACCAGTGATCTTTGAGAAACCATGGATGAAGCCTTATTCGTTGATGGTACTGGCCACTGCGTCACAGCCGAAACGTTTTCTGGATCGGTACCTATACCTTCAGCAGACACTTGATGTCATAAGAACTTTACCTCAATCTGAAGAAAATGGCACTTCTGTAACTTCACCTTAAGGCTGGTCTCTTTGAGATGACTAAGCACTCTGTCAAGCCTTTCTAAGTGCTCCCGGAACGTCTGAGAATACACAAGTATATCGTTAAAGTATACTAGAATAATTTGGAAGACAAAATCTTTCATGGTGGCTTGCATGAGCCTTTGAAAGGTTGCCGGCCCATTACAAACCCCAAACGGTAATCAAAAATATTCATAAATTCTTATGCCGGTCACACTCATCTACTGCCACCTGATGATAACCGCTTGCCAGATCAATGGTAGAAATGTACCGTGCCCCCTGAAGGGCATAAAATCTTTCATTGATTCGTGGCAAGGGAAAGGCATCCTTTTTACTCTTTTGATCCAGCCGCCTAATATCTACGCACAGCCGTAGGCTGCCATCCATGTTTCTCACACAATGGCATTGCTTAGGTGCTACTGTTTTCCAGAATAACACCTTTGCTTATTAGTTTGGAAATGTGCTCCTTAACTTCACCATATTGAGTTGGTGGTATTTGGGAACAACTATCAAACCTCCCGGTAATGGCATGCTAAGGGGCTCAAGCAACATCTGACTGTTACACGCACCCTTCTTGACCTGGATGTTTGCTGCTGGTATGTGTTCTGGATACTTCCCAGCTACACGTGCCACTGACTTAAGGTCAGCACCAAACAAAATTGGATTCTCCAATCACAATCCAATTTTCCACCTAGTGTAGAATCAAACTCTACATGGACAAGTTCCCTAAACTGACTAATAATGTTAATTCCCACAATACAAGGCCCAGACTGTTCATCACCAATAGGATCCTCGACCACCAGGAAACCACAATTTGACACCATCAAGCCCATGGCTACCACCTCTAATTCTAGATAACCCAGGTAGGGTATGTCTAGTCCATTAGATCTGTTAATCTAAGCCATCCAGAGGTGGGAAGAATATCCTCATCCTCGCCATGTAAATACTTTAGAATATATTATAGTTCAGTAATAGTGCTCACCTGGCTACCCATATCTAGCAGGCAGGGTGTCTTAACTTCCCCAATTTTGAGCTCAGCCACAGGATATGCCCACAAGCCGGCTTCAGAAGCTGACTTTGGGAAGATGAAGTAAGACTTGAGTCTAAGACAAGGCCCCAAATTGATCTACTCACAGCAGCGGTGGGGGGCAGCTTCCTGATTTGCAGGGGGAAACTGCATCTCCTTTATTTTGCCTCTGTGAACAATTCTTTGCCATATGCCCCACACCTTGGCATCTGAAGCAGATGGGCTGACCATCTTCCGTATACCTGGGCTGTTGTTTAGGCCTGACATCACTACTCATTCCACCCTTCTGTACAACTTAGTTAATTCACTAATGGCTTTGCCCTGATCAGCTATCATTTTAAGGATGTGCCCTAAAGTGACAGAATCTGTTTCCTGCACGTGTAAGGCCGAATACTGTGCATGATTGCTACTGAATCTCTATGCTGTGGTCCTGGCGCTTCTGGGAGACCCTTCTAAACACCACAGTTGAGCCTCCTCCCGCACCTCAATCAGGGACAACTTCGGGTTGCCTCACATGTCCTTATGAAGTTCCCTCCTGAGCGCAGGTTCTCTCATCCCCTCTATGAACTGATACCTTAGCATCATTCTTTCATTAGTGACTACTTCCGCAGAACACCTCAATACAACATTAACAGTGTGAAAACTGAATACTTTCCCCATCCTACTGTATATGGCTATTGAAACAATGCAACAGCTGGGGTGCACTGTGTTTATCTCTAAAGGCTGATCTGAGGTAGGTGAATAAGTCACTGGTACTGTCAAAATCAGCATTACTTTGCATACGTGCTTCTTCTAAAGCCGCCCCCCTAAAAAGTGACAACACCAAATCCTACTGATCATGATCAGCCTGATTTCATGCATGAAGTACACTTTCAACTTTCTCAATAAAATCATCCACTGATCGACCATCTTTCTCAAAATCACCACTAAACGGAGTAATACGTCTTTCTCTGGGGACATAAACATAAGACTGTTTAGATAGAGCAGCTATTGTCACCATGGCTTTCTCATGTCTATCCTGCAACTCTTTCACTTGGCCCCTCAGATCAGTCCAAGCCTGCTCCACAGACACGGTAAAATAATCTATAAAACACTTTTGAAAAGGATAAACAGTTCTCTGGAGACTCCTGCGAAGGAATGAACAGAGTTTCAGGCTCTCATTAAATCACTCTTACTGACTCTTCACAGTAAATCAACAGGAAAACACAAAGCTGGAACTTTGTACACTCTCACACTACTCTCCTACATGAGCTCAGAAATTCGTCCATAGCCCAGCTAATGGCTCTCACGGACAGCTCCTTTATGCGCTCTCAGTGGTGATGTCACAATCATCTCTAGGAGTGATTGGCTCTCTGACGACGTGCCAGATATGCGCACGCAAAAAAAGAAGTTTATCTCTCTCTTGCCCAGTTTCTTTTGTTCCCTCTTAAATGTACAAGCCCCTATTTCTCCAAGCGTCACCAAGAGACATACAGCCCACACATACAAATAGCCCACACATACAAATCACAGTTCACCTGGCTACATTTGTTTTTGGTAAAATGAGAAATGTGTGGCTATTAGTTAAACAAACTAAGGACGTTGCATGACAAACACTGCTTCCTGCACTTGCTTGGTGTTATTGTTTTCACACACACAACTACATGACGTGTCAAGGGGAATAACCCGTCATGGTAAATATAAACAGGAAGTGGTAGCAATCTCTTTGCTCAGTCATTGAGTTTCTCGCCCGCAACCTGACTCGAACTATCCGTGAGTACTCCTATCTGTTCTGTGTGAATGTCGATTCCTGGTGGAAATCATACTCTGTCTATTTCAGAGCTTTCACAGATCAACCACGTGAGTAAACTGCTTTTTCGTGCCTCTCTACGCTAGAGCTCTCCCCTCCTGTCACAAGAGTGAACAATTCTGAGGTAAGATATTTTTCTGCTTATCTTCTGTTACAGAAATGACTGAGTCTAATGTTGTGAGCTCTGCGGAGTGGGAACGGTTGATGGCTATGGTGCAGATGCAGCATGCTGATTTTCAGCAATTGAAGGCTGAAGTCACTCATCTGAGCAAGCTGGTGTCTCGGATGCATCCGGCTCCTCCCGTGACACCTGCCGTACCATCACAGTCTCAACCAACTCAGTTTTGAATAGCAACATCGGCTGAGTTTCACAACTACGTGCAGTTCACGAAGCTCCTCAAAGCCGCCTTCCAACATCCCGACAGCGAGGTGGAGGTGGCTTCTAAACTGCAGGGAGGCCGTCCGATGAGTAAGTACATCGCTGAATTCCAAATGCTCACTGTCCAGACCGGATGGGGGGACGCTGCTCTCTGGGGACTGTCCACCAAGATGAAAGCTTACTGAGAAAGTGGAGGAGCTTATCCACTTGTGTATGCAAACTGACACCCGCACCAGTTCTCATCTGTGGACAGCCCCTCAAAACCTGACGCCAACTCCTTCTACACCACTGTTTAGAGTCATTGCGAACACCTCCAACCCTCCACCTCCTGCGGAGGCCCACACCGGAGTAGAGGAACCCATGCAATTAGGGCACGCCTCCCTGAGCCAGACCATCACCGAGTGATTTGTCCTCTCCATCTGGGAAATGCACAAACCCAGTGAAGATGCAGAGATCTTCAGCCAGGTTGTCTACCACCATCTCCACCAACCTTCAAGTTTCCCGTTTCCTGACACATGCTCACATCCAGTACAGCCACAAACAGGTCAGTGTCAATGCTTTTGTTGTTTCAGGAGCGGTGGGCATCGTTATTGACCTGACTTATGCCATTAAACTGGGTGTGAAAATGGAGCCGTGGACAGTCGCCCCTTTCGCCACAGCCCTATCACTCATCGAACTTCACCTTTTCAATTCACCATTGATGAACACTCAGAAAGAATTTCATTCCTTGCCACTCACCTCACCTCACCTCCGATCATTCTGGGCTACCCTTGGCTTCTTCAGCACGACCCCCTCATTTCCTGGTCTCAGAACTGTATTCTTCAATGGGAAGGGACCTGTCAGAAGCTTTGCCTCACGGCTGCGGCTGGGACGTGTTCAGGTGAGCCCCCAGCCATCAAGGTCGACCTCACCTCCATTCTGGAGCCATATCTGGAATTTAAGGAGGTATTTAACAAAACTAGAGCTATCAGCCTGCCTCCTCACCAGCACTACGACCTCTCCATAAACCTCCAGCCCGCGGCCACCTTTACTCTTTGTCCAAAGAAGAACAGAAGGCCATGGAGGAATATGTCACTGAAAGCCTCTGACAGGGGGCCATTCAGACTTACTCTTCTGCGGCTGCCGCGAGGTTCTTCTATGTCAAGAAGAAGGTTGGTGTCCTCTGCCCATGTGTCAACTACTGAGGGCTTAATCAGATCATAATCCACTCCCTCTTACCACCACTGCCCTGGACACTCTCTCTGGTGCCACTATCTTTACCAAACTGGAACTGCGTAATGCTTACAACTTGGTCTGCATCAGAGAGGATGACAAGTGGAAGACGGCCTTCATCACTCCCACCGGACAATACAAATCTCTGGTTTTGCCATTTGGGTTGTGCAATAGTCCGGCAGAATTCCAACGGCTAATTAACAACGTGCTCCAGGACATGCTGGATCGCTGGGTCTTCGCCTACTTAGATGACATCCTAATCTACTTGAAGATGGAAGAGGAACACCTCCACCAACTTTTCTGTAAGTTGGAGAAATGCGCTTTCCACCAGCGTCCTCTCAGGGTGTGGCCATGGAGCCTCAGAAGCTGGATGCTGTGTGCTAATGGCCCCTACCTACTACGCTTAAACAGCTTCAGCGATTTCTGGGGTTTGCAAACTTCTATTGCCGCTTTTTTCAGTGCTATAGTTCAGTCACGGCACCTCTGAATACCCTCACCCCATCATCTTTTACTCCATTCAGACTCACCCCTTCAGGCATCACCCCATTCCAACACCTCTGCCACCTTTTTACCACTGCTCCCATTCTCATCCACCCGGGTGTTGCCAACCCATTCATTGTGGAAGTGGACGCCTCTGATGTGGGTGTAGGAGCCATTCTTTCACAGCGAGGTCCAGACCAGAAACTGCATCCGTGCAGTTTCCTCTCCAGAAAATCTAATCCCACTCAGCAGCGATACAGGGGGTACCGTGAGCTGTTGGCCATCAAGTGGGCTCTGAAAGAATGGCGTCACTGGCTTCAGGGCAGCCGTGAACCATTTCTCGTATAGTGGACCGATTCTCCAAGGCCGTGCACCTGGTTGCTCTATCAGGGCTTCCCTCAGCCAAACAGACCGCCTTACTAGTAATTAAACACGTGGTCCAATTGTAAGAATGAATTATTATTCATTATTGCTAATTATTTCTTTGTAGCATCCTTAATTCCCATGGCCCTGATGAGGCCACCAAATCTAATTTAAGTCAGCTACTTGTGAATGAATACAATATATCAATAATTCGCTTTAAAAAAACGGGATATTGTGAATTTACATATCATATCCAAATTTGTGTTATCTGATCAGCACAAACTGGAAAAAGAAATCATTGTAGTTTTATTGGTCTTAAAATTAAACAATTCATATGCATTTTTGTTTTTCTAAATGAAAACTAAGATCTGTGATATCCTGATCTGTGCCCACCTCATTATGTACTAATAAGACACCAATAAAACCAAATCTTTTCAAACTGTATTTGGTATGACCATTTTCTGTAATTTATCAATAATTGGGTCCTTTTTATTGGAGGGTGAGAACTCCCATTCTACACCACCACTCCTTATAAGCTATCAAATTAATATTTCAGTCAGTACACCTCTAGTGTCAGGCATGATGTAATGAGCAAAATGACAGCTGAGAAAGAAATGCAAGTTATATCATGCTACATAATTACACACACATTTTCTGTTAAGCACTTGAAAGAGACCATAAACTTGCCTCAGCTAGGGCAGCTGATAATCACACCACTCATACACTCACAGTGGGAGTAATGCTCTGTGAAAGGAGCACATTTAAAACTTCCAATTAAAGCATTTACTACAACACAATAAGATCATATTACATCAGGTGTAATATGCTCATGTACACACACACACATGCTAATTGAAACTGAATAGTGTGAAGAAAGTAGGGAGAGATCAAACAATAAAATAATAAGGCAGGTGTACACTACAGCAACTCAGCAATCTCCAGTAACCACTAACCTTCTCAGCATACAATGTGTATGGGGCGAACGTCGCTGAATACATGGAGAATGTGTGGCAGTTGCTGTGTACATCAGCAGCTTTCATTCTGCAGGAACAGATGATGCATTACTAGAACATGAGAAGCAGCAATATGCACACACACACACACACACACACACTAATGCTCAACCTACCCTTGTCACCAGCATGCTGATGTTGCCAAAACAACAGCTGAACCCATTAACATCACTGACCTGCTTGTGTCACCTGAACTGGGTTAAAGGATCTTAATGCAAGAAACACACAGAACAATCTCAGGTTACATATGACCGAGACTGGAGCCAATGTGCTTTGTGTTCATATAGTTAGTAGTTGTGATGAACTTCTGTCAGCTATCACTGCTGAATCCGATCAATAACTATAATTATTTATTCAGTAAATTCTATGGATTATCCATAGGGGTTTGAGGAAACCCATGAAAAGAAAAAAACAAAATAAGACACCTTGATTTCCAAATGGCAAAAGTAAGGCCAATAATCATAGGTTTGCCAAGGTTTTCCAGAACAGTCAGTATGGAGGATGTTTAATGCCAAGGCAAGCAAGGAGAACAGCAGTACATGAGGTTTCTGCAAATGCCGAACAAGCATCCTGTGAGGTGTGGATGGGGCAGGAGAATGGTAGCCGAACAGTCTCCAGTGACATACAGTGTCTGATCACCATTGCAGACCCCCCTTCTGAGAGTGTGCCGAGAAGAGACCATTCAAAATGGCCTTGAATGACAATGTTGTTGATGTAGCAGCATAAACATCCAATGCTGCCATAATGTACTAACAATATACAAAGCATATATATGCATCAAAGTGAAGCCAATGGGCCACAATTTTGGTACATGTCCAGGATTAAACATTTTGAAATATAGATTCCAAATGACAAAAATGATATTGTCATGCAAGGTTTGCAGACTAAGTCAATAAGTCCAATCAAATAATACAAATCACACTGGTTCAAATATCACAGTTCGTCAACAGGTCACTGGATTTTTGTTCATAATTAAAGATGATGCATCGCTGAATCCTGTAACATGAAGGGTGTGATAAATCCAATGCTCATTTAGAACTAACCCAGGTACCAGGAATTTCTTTTCTGCTGTAGCTGATGTATTCTGTCCCCATGTTAATACTGTGGTACCTCTTCCCAGCTGTGTGAAACAGTCTGCCTGAGAGCAACACGCTGCCTTTTTTAAATCCCTTCTACCATATAGAAGCACACATATACCCTTGGTTTCTCAGGGACTGAGTGGAGGATGACACCTAAGCTCACTTAAAAGGAGCATAACACCTTGACAGAGCATCCAACTTAGCATTTTTTTGAGTCGTACCGGATAGAAAAAATCAGCGCCCACCAATCCTGCTCTGAATTTTGATGTGTTTTGCCTTACAGATATACTTGAGGTTCCAATGGTCAACAGGCAACAAATAAGGGTGGCAAGCCCCTCCAAGTAATGCCTCTGCTCCTCTAGGGCCGATCTGATCATGAGCAGCTTGTGGTTCCCAATATCATAATTGCTCTCTGCTTCCTTCTGTTTTCTAGAAAAAGTGGCACAAGTATAAACCTTACTGGGGCACTGCAATAATACCAGCCCCATTCCAAAATCTGAAGCATACACTTCTACGATTAATTGTCAGGCTGGATTTGACACTTTCAGAAAAAAAAAACATGCTAGTAAACACCTCTTTTAATTTACTAAATGCCATTCAGGCCAGCTTTTTAGGTTTGCCCTTCGAGAGGTTGAAAGGTAGGCAGCCACTGATTTGAAACCCCAGATAAACTTGTGGTATAAACTACTGCACATCCTTTACTGAATGAGGCTTAGGCATATCAGACACTGCTGACACCTTGGCCAAATCCACAGTGACTTACATTGGGCTGATACATTAGCCAAAGGGGAAGATGGTGGAAATCACACCTTTTAGTGTTGATGCAAAACCCCTGCTCAGGTAAATAAGAAAGAACCCCCATTACACGGATAATGTGTTCCACAAGGTTTCCAGAATAAGCCAGTGTGCCATCTATATCAACTAATACAAATCTATCCATCATTCATCATTTTATTCATGAAGGCTTGGAAGGTTGAGAGGGCATTTATTAACCCATAGGGCATTGTATATGGCCTGATGTGGTATACTGTGAACCCATGGGGGTGTTTGATGATCTGCAGGACAATGAGAAAATGGGTGCAGGCAGCTCGCAGTGAATAGACTGAGCCCCCAGTAATAATGCAGTGTTGTAGTCTGCCGTTTTTCTCCACAAAAAAGAAGCAGGGTATCTGAACTGGCTAATGAACCCTTGCCTGTGTGCCTTGGATATACTAATGTGCCTTGGATATTCCATGAGGGCAAACATGTGAATGAGGATGTGTAGCTCCAGACAAGAGGTCTGTCGTTCAGTCTCATGGACAATGAGTTTCAGAGAGAAAGCTTGGTCAGTGGGGAAGTATTAACTGGAAGGCATGATGGTTTCATTACAGTTACAGGTTGAGTTAAGCAATTTTAAATTTAATAGGATGACCAGCATGTAACAGGACATGAAATCCAATCAGCAATAAGGCTGTGATGATACAACTAGGAGGAACCTAATACCAATCAGATTTTGAGTACAGGGATAGACCATAAACTGTTCCAGATGGTGTGGCAGTACTGACAATTTTATGGGGATAATGATGTAGGTAACAGGTTTATTGTTTACTGGTAATGGATAACTGGACATTGACTGGATAGAGCAACCTAGGGCAAAAACAGAGATAAGTAAACCTCAATATTGTAGTTTTCCATTATGTTTTTATTGAAATTACGTTTTAATTATTCATTTTTTAAATTATTAATTATTCATTTTTTATAACTATAATGTTTAACTACTTTTAATGAATCAATACCCACTATGGATTATCCAGCAAATTATCAAAATTAATATATAAAGCCATAAAAGGGAGGAACTGAAATATGGACTCACATATAAACTGCAACTAGAATGCAACTCCTCCTATCACTTCTTTTGTTTTTTTACCCTGTTTCTATCTCAGCCTTGTTTGTAATTATGTGTGTTCTGCTTTGTTTATGTTTGTTTTACTTAAATAAAAATGCATCCTGCTATACTATCTTCAAAATTACACAAAAACTGTTTTTTTTATATATTTTTTGATTAAATGAATTTGGTGTCATATGTTAACCAGTGAATCAAAATAATATAAAAACAAATAGAAGCAAATGTCTTTTGCAATGTTACTACAGAATACGAATGTTTAAACTTTTTATCTAATTACACTTTTATCTAATATGTGAGGGCACTTCCTCACCAGAGGCGGAGCCAGACATACAGAGTGTCTGGGGCTTAGCCCAGAGGGCGGTCTGGGGGTTCTCCCCCAGAAAATTTAGAATTTCTTAGATGCAATTTCCTTCATTCTAGTCCACTTCAGGGTAGACATGGCAAAATCCTAAATCCGTTATGCAATTTTTTTAAATGTGTTATCTAAAACATTTAAATAATGCTGGTTATAGGGATGAGCGAGTACAGCATTATCTGTATCTGTATCTGTTAAACAGTTGACTTATCTGTATCTGTATCTGTACTCGGAAGGGGCGGGGCCTATCCCGGAAATGTGCGGGATTTATATAGGAAGTAGGTCGGGTTGTCTTGAAATGGGCGGGGCTTTAACCTGTATGTTATTTTAAGCATGCAATGGATATGTATTGATCAGA
>JBBKCR010000854.1:0-13263 GCA_037577295.1 Ladigesia roloffi | reverse complement strand
CTGTCCCACACTGTCCCACTTAAACTTGGTACTTGTCCCACATTTTGTCTGTCTGGGGGTGGTCACCCTAGTCACAGGACATCCAAGTCCAACTACAACCATAATCTGGTCCTAGTCACACTGGACTTTGAGGGTAAATTACGCTCGAGGCACCTATTGTGGTACAGACTAACACAAACAGTTTCATACTGTTAACAAAAATCTGTTAAATGGTGCAAACTATCCAATCAATTTTGCAGAGGACATTCCAAACTGTGATTTGTTTGTAGTTGTGCAACCCGGTTCAACCCAAGCCCTGCAGCATACAGTCACATGCCAAACTTTGCATGCCCTTGTTTTGTTGATGGAGTACCCAACTTATTACAAAGAACACATTTCTTCACATTCTACACACAATTACTTCATATTTTGGGTTTGAAAAAATGAATGTGGCCTGTGCCACATCGTGTACGTATGGAACGTTTTTCAACACAATCAGTTAAACTAAATAAATGTGTTCAGGCAACAAACTGAAATATTGAATTTCTAAGCACAATTTCATTTTGTCCAGGCTAATTTCTTTTTGATTTACCTTAGTAAGTTCAATTTATGAATTAAGCAGTAATTGTGCATTAAAATGTGTGGAAGTGTCCTCTCTACTGGTCTTCTCTCACCATTTTTAAAATCAACTTTTTGACTAGGGTAGCTCAAATATTGCATATCACCGTTCCAACATTCAGGACAATGTTCCCTGCTATTCTCCGGCATACACCACAGCTTGAAGATTACATCAGTAAACCAAGGTTCAAAGACAGAGGGAAGTCATGTGATGGAGACAATGGGCCTCCCATTAGCCGGATTACACAAAACACCGACTACCGAGCCCAACACAAAAGAACAGTTTACTTTGGATTACACTAAATTACATTATATTCATGTGGCAGACACTTTTATCTAAAGGGACTTACAAAGCAATGAAACACTCAGGGACAGCGTGTTGTAAGTGTATAAGTCAAGCCAGACTCACTTGAGAAGCTGTGGACTCACAAAGGACAGCAGGTCTTGCAGTAGTTTGTAGAAGGCTGACTCTATAAGCACCCACTTAAAGGTTTTTGCGATGGTGGGCACCAGCCAGGAATGAGGATAATTCCTTTCTTCAGCCTCCTTCTGCATCTCCGTCTTGCTCGTTTCTTTCTTCTCACTCTGTTCAGCCTGCATGTTGGTAAATACTATTGTTTTATACTCATTTTACTCCAATATACTACGCCATATTTTGAGTATTATGGCTGCAATCCACAAAACACATATTTTGGAAAGAATTGTTTTTTTTGAACAATGAGGAATTGAAGTCAGTCTTAATAGTTTTGTAATAGTAATAGTTTGTAATAGTCCTGACTTTCTGATATTTTAAGTTTTTATTAATGAAAAAAGAGGGAAAATAATTCCAAATAAAGTGCAGGAATATCTTCTCCTTTTTGTAAACATCTCAAAAGTTCAGTCCTAGATGCTGGTTGCAGTTTCTGTTCTTCATCATCCAAGTAATCCAATATATACTCAATAATATTGATGATCACTACAATATTCTGAGAACACTGATGTGTTGAGTTGGTTTCTTAGAGCGGATGAACAGAAGGATGATTAGAACTTGATCTAAAACTATTTTAAGCCCTGCTCATTTGATTGGGTTTGGTTTTGGTGAACTACCAGGTCTTTCATGGTTGTTAGTAGTCCCATTTTCTCTTGTATGGTAGTTTTAATTATTTACTATATTCCTATTGTTCCTAATATTGCACACTACTGGCTAATTACAGCTTATATGATTTCAGCAACAGAACTTCTAGTAGGCCACCCTGAAAAGACCAGTTCTTAAATAAATCTGCAATCTGCCCTAAGATTCAAAGCAGCTGCCCTGTCTGCTCTTACCATGATTAACACATCCTGACTGATCCCTTTCACCATGCTGTTCTGGGGCTTCAGCAGGGGTTTTCTGTTCTTGCTCTTCTGTTTCTGTAACCTGTTCCAAGCTTTCCGCAACTCCTGCTTCATGATCTCCTCAAACCTCTCACTGATAAAGCCAGTGGTGTCCCTCTCCTCCAACTCCCACATGTCCTCCTGAACCAGTGGCCTCTTGTAGCCCTTGAAGATCATCCTGACAGAGGTTTTGGATGACATGGTGTTAAAGAAGACTACAGTTTTTTCCCCACAGACACTAAATTCCATCCAGTTAACAGCTTTGCCATTCTATTAGAAATGTATTTCATAGAGATGCACTAGATAGCTACTGTCCATACCCCTTCTCTGAATTAACAACCAACTGTACATTCTTAATTACTGAAATATTGAAAGCCAACACATCCTACCTGGTAAACCAGTTAAATGTAATCCTGCTAAGAAATGGAGCTCCGATTTTGGGGTTCTGTATGAAACAGAGATGCAAAAAAGGCTTTTGGATGGCATGCATAACATAGCTTGCATGCAGAAACAATTATATATATATAGACACTACCAGTCAAAAGTTTGGACATACCTTCATATTCATATTTTTTCATAGTTTTTTATTGTTTTGTACATTGTAGATTAATAAACATGATAAGGAAACACATGGAAATATAGAGTAAACAAAAAAGAATGAAACAAAACAGAATATATAACGATGGACTGTTAAGTAGTTCTTGCGGAGTAGAACATTAAAAAGGCAAGATATTCAACCAATGAACTATCAATGGTTACTTAACTTAGTTAACTTAACCCAATAGTATTCCATGTCACTACCTCATGAATCTGATTGGCTGCAAGAGCGTGCAAACCTGTTATCAGACCAATAGGTGAAGCTTTCAATCCTAATCTGCAATGTTGCCAATAATGAAACAAAGGAAATCGTTGGATCAGAAGGTGTGTCCAGACATTTGACTGGTAGTGTGCATTTACTTTAATTTATATATATACTGTAAGGACACTACAAGTATATATATCTGTATATACATACAGTGCTGTGCAAAACTTTTAGACACCTTGGAAAATGATACTGAAACCTGTTTCCCACTGGACGGTAGTGGTAAGTGGTAAATCATTCATAGAACAACAAATATAATTAACAATATGACAATAAAGAGTGGTTTTATGTGTGGCAAAGTGTTTTCCTAATCATTTTCAAACCTCGTTCCTCATGGAAGTCCAGTATTCATTTTAGCTTCAACCAAATACGTGGCTAGTTTTACTTCATTAGCTTTAATTAGCTGGTGGTGACCCTTATGAAATGTTAGAAATACCCACGGCTGGAGGTGATGATCAAAAATCTGAAACCAAACCTGTGTTCTTCTAACCAGCTTACAAAATATCAACTCCTCATTAGAAAAAAGGATTTTTTTTTACTGTTTTCTTGCTTGTATAAGTTTATTCTAATGTTCACTTGTGTTTTTGCAGGCAGAAAGAAATGCATTGCTCATATAAACAGATTCAAGCAATTTTCATAGGTGCTTAAGACATCTATTTGAAAAGAAGTACCTTTTTTGCCATGTCTTGAAGGTCAGGTGGAATATCAGCGATGGCGGACAAGACCAGACCAATTAGTTTTAGCCCATAGGCTATGTAGAAAAGGTGAAAATGAGGGCTGAAGACTATTTCACCCTGAAAGGCAAAAGCAAATTAAAAGTCAGGATGTGAAAAAAATCAAATATTAAGTATTTTAAAAAGTGTTTTGAAATATATCTGTCAGTAAAAGTGATTTGCTTCTCTCTGCTTTTGAACTAGAGCTATACAACTAACAGAGTGAAAAAAAAAATAAATAAAAAAAAAATTTTAAACCTCAATATTAACTTATGTGGTATATGACACTGTACAACAAACTGTCAAACCCCAGCTAAAAATAATGTTTTTGCTGATGTACTACATTCGGAAATATATGTAAATTTGATAGTTTGCTATAGGAACACTTTAGGTTGTTTGGTACCTTCTAGGGGTGTGCAGAGCGGCCGCTATTTGTTTCTGTATTTGTAATTGTTAAATGGGAAAATTATTCGTATCCGTATTTGTATTTGTATTCGAGTAAAATTCATAATGCAGAGCGCAAACAACGTCAGAATCTCCTCCTGAACTTGAGCGTGTGATGTGGGGTGGGGGTGGGGGTGATCAATCTGTCACACGTGAACACACCACTGCACATGAATACAATTTTTTTTTAAGTATTTGTCCAAATACGGTATTTGTAAAAAACACGTTATTTGTGCCATTCCGAATACCGTATTAATATTTGGCTCCACCCCTAGTACCTTCAAAGCTTTCCTCAGCTGGGTCTGGAAAGGGAAGATCTCGCAGATGATCTGCAGCAGCCAAAAGATGAGGAGGGTTCCAGAATCTACAGCTTTCTGCTTGCGTCTCACACCTTCCTGGAGCAACATCAGCAGCAGCTACAAAGTGAAACATATGAGGTTATTTTGTATAATTCCCAATATTATTATCATAATATATTTATAACTTTCTGTAAAAAAAAACACACTGGTTCAAGCTTACCCAAGAAACAGCAAAAAGCGCTGGGTTAGCATAGAGCACTGGCGGATTCTTCTCATTTGCCAAACTGAAAACTAGTTCAAAAACTGCCAAAAGAAAAAGAAGAGATGCCAAACCCTGCAGAAAAGAACACAAACAGCAAAATACACCCCAAATTACTCCAAGTAATATACGTAGCATACAATTTTTGCAACCTAATATAAAGGTTATGTCCACGTTTCCCCCTCAAATCACTGGGAAAGGCTCCAACTCCCCTGCAATCCTGCTCAGAATAGGAATTAATATCATTTGGCCTAGGCACCCAAACATTTGCCTGGATTTTCCCCCCCTGCACTTAGTAAAAGAGCAGGAAAACAACACACTTGAGAAATGGCAGGCATTAGCACCTGGGTTCTTTTATAAGCATGCCAAAGCATCTACCAACTGACTTCTACTATAAATGACCCTGTGCTACAGATGCTGTAGAAAAACCCTGCGATGTTTCTTTAAACGGACTGGGTGTGCCTGTTACTTACCTGCTTGCATATGTAGAGCTTAGAGAAAGGAGTTTGGGGAGATTTTTCCTTAAATAGGGTTGACAAGTGCACTGGAGCAAAAAGCCACAGGAAAGCCAGTGGCGCCCACACCAACACCGTCCTCTCCACACACACAGGCAAGTCTGGATCCGGACGCTCCAGGAGTGAGGCATTCTAAAACAACAATGACTCGTTAAAATATACGTTCTTCACCCACCTCATTGGTTCAATAATAAAACACTGGATACTGAATCAAAAACCTCTCAGTTCAAATCCATGGTGGATTAGTAGATTATTAGTAGATTATCAGAGGCAGCTGGTGGTCTGGTTGTTATGTAGTTGCCCTTGCAATCAGAAGGCCAGGGGTTTGAATACCAGGACTGCCAGTGGCACCACTGTGATACCCCATTTCACATCATCAACATTGTGTGATATGCTGTGGTTTAGACACGTGACTATATGGGTCACTTTACTTTAGAAACGGGTTTCTCAAACACTGGGCCGGGGACCACCAGGCTTTTGATTGGGCCTTGAATATAAAATCGAGACAGGCCATTGTTCCGCAAATGGTGATTTAATATCATGTAATGTGGCCAGGTGGGCCTTGGCAGTGTGCTGTGAATGGTAGGTGGGCCTTAGCGTAGAAATGGTTGAGAACCATTGCTTTAGAACACACTGTGTTTCCATTCACTGTCAATTTCAAGACGCTATCCACCTTATATTTCCACTATGTCCCCTAGATACAATTACGGCAGCCCAGCTCTCATGATGTGCACTCTGACCATCACCCCCCACCTCCATACTCTATATATATCGCTGGTCATTTTCTGACCACAGGACATTATCTGACTGTTATTTCCTTGGTTATTGGACTCAGCACAGCAGTAACAAGTAACATGTGATTGCATTGTTTCTGTAAAACCAGCGAAGTGGACAAAAAAATGTAACCATGATAGTCTGATTTAGGGAGCAGCATTTTAGCATCATGCTAAAGGAGGGAAACACCCTGGCTTTTCCCAAGCCATTAATGCATGAGAACACCTGAACCTATATCAACATCCATAACATGATCACTTACATTACATTATCCAAAGCTATTCCATTACCTATTGTCATAACTGACCCAAGCTGCAGTGTCCTGAAATCCCAGCACACTGATCTGTGACATTTAACATTGACCAACTGCTTGTTTAATGCATTTCCTTTACATTTTTCCAATATCCCCCAGCCTTTGTAGAGAATGAGCAGCTCTGTGGTCAGAAACTCACAACTTATAATACATACTGTGCATCAACTGATAAAGGCTCCCAATGTAAGTGCTTCTAATGGACAGTATGGGTAAGAAGTTTGTAGAATTATTGTTGCATTATGAAAGGTGTACACCAGAATTGTGAGCTTGATTGAAGAAAAGGGAAATAAAGAGTAGCCACTATAGTTTAACCTTGCATTTCATGCATGAGCCACTTAAGTCCAAAACTAATTACAATAATAGCAGATTTTTAAAAACTTAAAAAACTACATGGCCTTTTTTCCTAAATCTTTTTTCTAAAAGTACCAACGCTATGTAAATGTATACAGAACAAAAACCCTACATTTCATGGGGGTTACGTTCCGTGTATGGTGAAAAAACGCATTGTTTTTTGCTAAAAACGCCAAAAAATATTCTTTGGATAATAATGCTTAAAAATAGTGTAAACCTTAAATATGCCACAAAAAGATGCTCCCATAACATTTTAATTTCATTTTAAATTGTAAAATCAGTTAAATACATTAACCTTAATAAAAATATAAAGGTAAGCCCATATTTAACTTTACATAAAGGTATAAATATAAGCAGCATTTTAGATGTAAACAATGAGAACAGTAAGGCTGCAGCCAATAACTCTTAAGATTCAAGATTCTTTATTCGTCAGTGAAATTTATCCTTAAGCCATACTTTTGACTTTGCAAACATTATAACCAATAAGTAGCTCTAAATAACATGTAATTCTCTGAAATACACTAAATAAAACAAACACAGTCTGAACAGAGTGGTCTAGAACAGCGGTCCCCACCCCCCATGCCTCGGACCAGTACCGGGCCTTGGGTCACGTGGTACCGGTCCGCGGGTTGCAGGAAAAATGACAGTATTTACTTTTTATTTACTATCAGTAAATAAACGATGTTTAAAAAAAAAAAAAAAGACCGGATTTCGTATATTAAACACTAATGCTCTGTTAGTTATGACAATAAGGAAAACAATAAATACATTTTAAAAAGTAATTTAGAAGTAAAATGCGTAAAAACATTGCTGAGAACATGTACAGTTCCCGCGTTATCGTGGAGTTTTCCGCGTAAAACTACAAAAAAATCCGCGTGTGACTGAACCGCGAGTCCCGATTCGTGTAAAACATGGGGTTACTGTATAACGTTGACAAAAGTATTCGGACACAACTCTTAACTATTCAAAACACTAATACATGTTTCTTTAAGTTACTAACAGTAGATCGAATACTAGATCCAACAAAGCAACTCTCTGACAATATGTCTGGCCATAAGATACACAGCTTGACCACTTGCTGCTGGCCCGTTATGAGACGAGCGTTTTCCTTCATCCGTGCTTAGGCTATTTCAGCTTTATGAAATACAGCTGCACGTTTTTCTCAAAACATAAAGCATGAGTAGTACAGAAGAAAAAGTACCTTGCTTGTGTTAATCTTGCCAGAGTGTATCGTGGTGGTCGTGATCGACACAAACACACACACACACAACTTACCCAGAAAACTGAGCCACAGAAGCGCTCCATGCTCGTCTCTCCCTCTTTGGGTCTGACTCCTGTTCTGTCGTAAGAAGGCGCATTGGAAACTATTCTATAAGCCCAGTCGTCTCTTTTGCCCCAGCTTTTCAGTATCCCCTAATGTAGTATTTCACTCCCTTTTCCATGAAAATATATAAGGTATATAAGATATTCCTGTCGAGTGAGCCGCTCCAAAAGACGAGGCGTTCCGAGGTGGATCTGGTGAACACAGGAGGAAGTCCAACCACCATCCGAGTGCAATATTAACCCAAAGACCAGTCTGATGTTCTTGCTTTCTTTGATTTCTTTATGGGCATTTTCCCTTGAGAGAAGAAACCGGAATCGCTTTTTTTAGAGAATGAAGATACCAGTAAAAAACCCCATCACAATACGACTAATTAAGATACGTTAAAAACACATATAAAGTAAATATAAAGTAAAAAAAAAACATGTAAACAACAAATAAATTACGTTACACCACATATCAAAATATTAAAGGTACAAAAAACAAAATCCACTGTCAAGTCAAAACATTGAGCTAACACCTAAAGAGTTAAAATGTGCTAACAGATTCACTATTAGTCCTTTAAGTAAATACAGTGCTTTCAGTAAAATAAAAACATATGTACATACTTTTTCATCTTTTGTAAAAATTAAACAAACTAAAATAACTAAAAAATGTCAAGTCAACAAAACAGAACCTAACAGGTAATGCTAAATTATCTGGTTTTGTAAGTGAAGTACTAAGATCTAATAGTCCTTTTAGTAAATCAAAATAAAATAATTGTACTGTCATTTATATATATATATATATATAAACAGCTGAGACAGCTGAGGATCTAGGTTTGAGGAGACACATCCCGCAGTCCCCCTCATCCTCCATCTCCCATGTCCATTTTAACGTAATGGTCAGGCATCCCATTACTTTAGTCCATGCAGCGCTCTAGGTCTCGGCTGGTTTTCGCTGGGGTCAGGCGTCCCAATACTTTTGGCCATACGATATTTCCATTACTAAGTAATAGGACGCCTGACCCAAACAAAAACACACGAGACCTTAAGCGCTGCATGGCCAAAATTAATGGGACACCGAGGTTAATGACGTCGCTTTCCGACACACAGCAGTCATATGGAGTTGATTCCGCTTTACAATCGGGGTTCCGGACTCTGAAAGTAACTTACTTATCCAAAAAAACTTAACATGCGAATGCCCTGGCAGTGGCAAATAGCTTGGTTTTGTATGTGATTTAATTACATTTATTTAAATATACCTTCATCTTTTTGAAATATTAAACATACCAGGGAAAAAAAGAACTTACGAACTAAAATAACTGTAGAAAAAGGTAGAAAAAAAGAGGTAAACTGCTAAAAGGTATAACTTCCTAGACACTGTCCTCTTATTTTTATTCAAGTATTTATTTGTGCACAGAAGAAAGACCTGTTTTATGCACTTAAAAAAAAAAGGAATATAGCAAATATTAAATTCTGTGATCTCTCTTGGTATTGTCATTTTGGAATAACACAAAAAAATATGTCAGCATACAGATGAATAACATTTTCTTATAATACATCATTTGGGTGGCCTGGTATGTGTGTGTTACTTATCTGAGGTGATGACACCCACTCTTCTTTTATTTTAACTTGAGTGTATGTGTGTGTGTTTTGATCTTTTTGGTCTTTTTGGACTTATAAAGGTACTCAACCCACATAATGGAACTAAATATAAATGACTAAAAGCATTTTTCTTTGAAAGATTCTTGAGAAAGATCCAAGTAAACACTCTAGTACTGAAAAAGCCTTTGAAAACCCATCAGTGTTTTTATTTTTATTGTCATTTATTGATATACCTCTATTAAGTTAGACGGGGAACCAAGGATCCATTTGAGGGCTTTTATTAAACACAAAACAAAACAGAAATGAAAGCAGGCTTTGGGGTCTTCAGAATTACAAACCAAACAGTCTACATGGAAAACAGGAACGAGAAACACGAGGGAAGTGAGGCGATGGTCACATGAGGAAGGACTGGGACAAACTGACTTAAATACAGAAACCTAACCAGACATAACAAGACCTAAACACAGGACAGGTGGAACTAATACTCAACCTAATACACAGATACACACAGACAACAAAAAAGCAGTGGCAAAAAACCTGCCACTGACAGACCTGATATATTTATCATTCAGAGCCTAAGGTTGAGTGGTTAGCTGCATGGACCTTAAGGTTGCTAATTGTACTGGGACAGTTTTCTGGGAGCAAACCGATTATGGGATTAATTAGAGCATATTTTCATCTGCTTCTGTTTATTTAAGATAGGAAAACAAGGTTGAACTAGGTAGTGTTATTAAAACCACTTTTAATAAGAACACTTGGTCAGGTACTCATTAAACTTTCGGACTGGTGCTCAGTAAGAGAGCAAGCATTTTGGCTCTTGAGAATAATGCACTGCCTGGATATTCATTCAGAAAAGTCAAGATCAAGGTAACATGTGAATGTTACATAAATTGCTCCACATTTATATGCGAGCAGGTGTAAAATTTAAGAACATCATCCTAAGCAGATTTGCTTTTCAATTGAAAATGACTGCTCTCAGCTCTTTTCGGTTCCTCAACTTGCATAAATTTCCCATTAAAATAGTATAAATCCATTATAGGCCCCTGAAATGACCCAGATCAAGGCATTTGCTTACTGCTAGTGTTGTTCTCGTCAAATAAAATTATGACGAAATATCTTCGTCAACAAACATTTTGCACGTGACAAAAACGAGACGAGAAGCGATGTAAATGCTTGTCATGTGACGATAACGAAATGAAATAATGTAGTTTTGTTGACGAATAAGAACGAGACTAATTGTGTTTTACAAGATAAAAACTATGCTATGCTATGCTAAATTGTCTCTTCATTTTCGTTGACTAAAATGAGATTTCTTGTTTGATAGGTAGGGGAGAATTAGGTATGGGACGCTCAACCTTAGAGTTGAAGGACAATACGTCCCAATAATTTTGGCCATCGAAAGGCACTGTTAATTAGACTTTAGATTCTCTGCCAAAACCCGAACCCGGCCTGATATTTCCTGTCACTCTCCTAGTGATACATAAACTCATGAACACTATGAGCAAATCTACTGGGACAAACTTCTTAATTACTAAATTCAGATGGCCCCTGACTTTCAGTAAACATCAATCTTAATGCTCATGCAGACCAAGGCACATTGGATGCAGTGTGGGGAAAAAACTTTTCTATTCCAGCATGACTGTGCCCAGTGCACAACACAAGCTCCATGAAGACATGGCTGGATGAGTTCAAAGTGGAAGAACTAGACTTGCCCGAACAGAGTCCTGAACTCAACCTCATCCAGGACCTTTAGTATGAACCGATATTGCTATCCAGGCCTTCTTGTCCAAAATCATTGGCTGACCTCATAAATGCTCGACAGAATTAATTGGCACAAATCTTGCTATCTTGCTAGCTCTCAACAAAGGCAGTCGCAGTCTTCTCCTCTCCCTCACCTCTCTCTCCTGCTGGCTTCTCTTGTCTTGTCTTGTGCAGGTTCTGTCTGTGTCTGAGACTCTCTTTGCCCTGCTCTCCAAACAAAGAAATTATGGATTTGATAAACTGGTCTCTGAATGCAACTGGCACCATCTTCTCGATGAGAAGTTAGAGTTAAAGGGAACCCAACTGTCCTGCAGGAACGTTTGTGGCGCGTGATAAAGACATCTACCTATTCGGCGCTATGATAACAGGGCTTCTGCTGATTGGATTATGCGGGACCGTGGGTTTTCCACACCTAAAGAAAGCGGTCACAGCAGGTCCAAGCCTGGTGAAGCTGGTTGAAATGATTGAATCGGTGGGCAGAGCAGTAAGCAACCAGGTCCTGAATTCTCAGAGGCAGTTGGATATCATCTTGGAGAAGCTTGTGTCTCTACAACGGGATCAGATAAACCATGGAGACCTGTGACGGACAGTTGTGGAAAATGGTGTAACAGCTATCGATCCAAATTCAACCCAAGAAATCTTTTCTTTCTCGGCCAAGGCTGCCGCTGGGGCAGAACGCCTTGGAACAATTCCTTCTCCCTGTTCCAAGGACACCTGTGGAGGACTTTTACCTTTGATGCTTAACCCCCCCCAGTGTAGGATGGACGGGTCTGCGACCAGCGCTGTCATGTAGCTACAGGACCTGATGGCTGCTGTTTTATGCTGGACTCCAGTCCCCCCTAACCCCCATCCAGTAAAACTCTGGGATAAATAAAGTATTCTGATTCTGATCTTGTGGAGAGCCTTTCAAGAAGAATGAAAACAGCTGCAAGGAGGACAAAATCCATATTAAAGTCTACGTATTTGCACGCAATGTTATAATGGCCCCTGTTGGTGTAACGGTCAATACATTTGCCTAGGGTCCCAATACTTTTGTTCATGTAGTGTTGATTCTTCTTAGATAACTATAAAACACAAAGAAGTATATGGGATATGGGCCCTTTAACCTAACACAACTGTTGCCTGAGCATGTATGAATAAACAATTACCACTTTCACTGATCTTGGATTAGAAAAGCGAATCAAAAATTGTTTAGACACAGCCAGCAAGCTACTGTATGCACTCTTTCACAGGTTGTGGTTAATTATTATTGCACACAACAGAATGTTTTTAGTCACTAAATGATGTAATAATATGAATGTTTTTGAATTTTTTTTTATTTGAACACCCAAAAGTACAGATGTGGTGGCGACTCACTGAATAAAACAGGAGCTGAAAAATAATTAGAGAAAGGGACGATTCTGATTCTTCTCCCCAACAGTCACCTCCTTGAAGACTTAATATGGTAGAAGAAATCACTTCGTTCCAGGCTATTTATGATTATAATTAGGCTTCATTACTGTTATTTCATCAAATGGACACACGCTGACCGCTGGCCGAAACGGAAATCAAATTCTTCAGAATAACCTTATTTTTACACTGAAGCCTGCTATTAGATGGAAGTCATTTAACATAAAACCATACTAGGCAAATTCAACCAAATGGTGGTTGCTGGAGAGGAAAAAGACAAACTTGTGACTTTTGAGATTTGTAAACATCAAAAATAGGGTTAACTTCCAATACCAGTGAGTGTGGTGGACACAGGGACTTGACCAATTAAAGGAGGACCTGCTCCCTTCCAAGGCTCAGCCCAAGCGCCCTTACAGAGTGTTCTTAGCGATGGCGTTGAGAGTGCGTACTTTTGCCACATCGGCCACCTTCTGCGAGTATTCAGGTGCTGAGATAGACGCTCCCATGCTCACGCTGGAGTTCCTGCAGATGAAAACATACAGATTTAAAGAGGCCTTTCACAATTACTATATAATGACCTGATCACCGTTATTTGAACTGATCATCAGTTATTTACCAGGGTTATTAGCTTTCACTATTCTGTCTATGTAGTGTTGTGGCAGAATGAGCATTTATTAATGGTAATTCTTCATATCTTTGTGTTATTAATAATTGTTATTGTTTTAT
>JBBKCR010000844.1:0-13263 GCA_037577295.1 Ladigesia roloffi | reverse complement strand
CAGTGGTGTGTGTTCTTCTATCCATTAAGTGGAGTGGATTCTTTCACCAAAGAGAAAAGATTCAAGATTCAACAGGGCTTTCCAAACACCCCCACCCCGGCCACACCCAAATCCTGCACCCAGACCTAAACTCTGCCCCCAGGCCCAAACCCCGCCCCCAGGGGTCCCCCTCACATTAAATTCTTCTGAAACCCCTACATGGCAGCCTGCGGTGTAATGTTCCTAATTTCAATGCGCTTAATGAGGGATCTCCAGTGTGAATGCACTGTTTGTGCTGAAGGTTGGTAATGAGCTGTGAGAGAACCCAACTTAAGAGGATCTTAAATCGCTCTTGGCCACCGAAGTGACTCCGATTCGGATTCCGGGACGGCGTTTAGATATTTTTTTTCCCATAATTTTTGTGTTTGATATTTAAGTGACGGGCCCTACTGAGCTTCACTCATCCTCCTCTGCCTTTAAAGCCATGCAACATTGCTTTAATGAACTTGCATGAATGCCACACGTTGGCACAGAAAACGCCTGGGCTGCCAGAGAGTTGCGTTCGGGAGAGGAGGAGGGGGCCGCGGAAACATCTGGGCTCCAGTTTTAATTAGACTTGGCTCGGGTTTGGCCGTTTCTTGTCGAGCCAATTGTGAGCTGGCTGGCCCCTGATGACCACCTGACGGTGTCCTCTTAAGCCCAGATGAAATACGAGAATGCGAGGTCGCCGCCGCGGGCTGCAGATCAAGGATACATCCAGCATGTACATGTGTGTGTGTGTATACAGATGGCATATTCGTTTTGATATACATGTGACAACCAGATGTCCTCAATGGAATACGATAATATCTGTCGGCATTCTCCTCAGATAAAGTGCCCAAACCTTAGTGTCTGTCTTTGTTGAGCTTGATAATGGTGGTTACTCTTCTGACGCAGATAAAAACGATCCTCTGACCAGAAATCCTCTTTAAAGGGTTTTATTTTTTCTCTCTTACCCTGAATGTGGCCAATTATCCAAGGCGTTTAATATCCGTGGCACCGCGTGGCATCTTGTTACTTATTTATGACAAGTTTAATCTCCTTTCCACTTTTCAAATCACAACAGTGTCCACAAAAACAATTAATAAACCGACAAAGTGTGAGGCAAGCGAATCTTTCAAACGTAACAAAGTCATCTCACTTAAGTCCCGAAGTTCCATTATGTGTTAACTATATTAGCCTTGTCTAGTCAAGTTTTATTTGTTTTGTCATGCAGCAGTATGACACTGAAAGGGGCAAAGTTGTTAACTGTGCAGAAAATGTACAGGAGTGCAAAGATTACGATAGATGTCAATAAAAACTGTTACTGTTTTCGCAGGATTTAGGATAATTAGCCTTCTCAGAGCAACAAAGAAAACAAAACACACAACAGACCAAATGCATTCTACTCCAGACCAAATGGATTTGAACTTTATATAAAGGTATTTGTGTATACAATGCAGTCTCTGCCTCTGATTGGCTGATGCTGATACGCCTTCCTTGGTTTAACCAATTACTATAGTCCCTTCATAAAAGGGGAGGTACCGCTGGCAGTAGAGAGGAATCTAAACACAAAACCACAAAAAGACGAGAGAGACGGCAGCAGAGAACACAGACACTCACATTACACGTGTGGAGAACCTTTACTTTAGAACACAAACAGCAGGAGACCTGCAGAACCTGCAAGTCGGAGTTAAAGTACAGGAACAGAAACAACTCACTTGGTACCTACCCAGGCAAAGTTATAGATGATTGTAAACAAGTAAACAATAATTTTGCCCAGACGTCTGCATCTCTTTTCAAAGGTGTGTTGCCAAAAAAGCAATTTAATGTATGTTGTGCTGCGCAGGACCGTGTGTGGCATAGAACTCGAAAAAATCTAGTTATGAATTCCTTTTTTAAACTGTTCACAGAGGCTGAATATTAAATATTAATTAGGTATAATTAGGGGTTTAATTGAAAATTCTTCCTTCAACAAGTTTTTGTTCTATTTAAAGTGAACCTAATTACTTTTTGCAAACAACAGTATTCCTGCGTCTCTTTTAAATGAAAGAGATGTGAGACTAGCCTGATGTCTAGATGGCATGATAGAGTGTTTCACTCACACGAGATACTTGTGAAGCTTCATTGGCAAGCAAATGGAAACTCAAGGAGTGCTGAAGACAGTGTGGATGACTGAAGTGGCAGAAAATCAAGAGTAAAGCAGCTTTAGCCAAACATGTGATTTAAAGAAGGCAGTCCAGTGCAATAGTGCCAGTGGCGGTGCCACCAGGGCAGCACAGCGGCTGGAGAACAGAAACAGCTTGTTAACGAAGTGCCAGGCATGGTACCACTGCAGCAGGGTAGAGGAGGAACTGCCAAGATTACAGTTTTCAGTCTGGGAAGCGCCCAGTCCAGCCCGAGTTTTACCTGGACAGCGTCTCCAGCGCGGCGCTGCCAGGAGGAGTTTCCAGACAGAAGACACAAATACTAATAAAAGAAACATGCCAGGCTAGCCACAGGCGTGATGGTGAATGGATGCCAGCCCCAGATAAAGGCTTCTAGTATTTATTGGGAAGGGAATGTAAAACATGTGCAGACAACAAGGAAAGTGCATAAAATATTGAGCCGATAGAGAGAGAGAGACATTGAAGACAGGTACAAGAAATAAAGTAAAACAGACAAAGAGAAAACGGGCGGAGAGGGAAGTGCCAGATCGGTGACCCTGCCTACGATAAAGGGGGTGTGGCTTACATGGGGCGTGGTTTTTAGAGGGCGTGGCTTACAGGGCACAACCATGACAATTGAAAGTTACACCTGAATGCTTTCAGGACTAAAATGTGTGTTCATGGGACTTTTGTTCATCGTTTTAAATATTCACTAATAAAAAACAGGAAAACTGTGCAGGAGTTATATTGCATTTTCTGATTTTACTTTTGTCTTTCTTTACTTTTTTTAGATCCAGGGTCTAACTGTACGTGTGTGGAAGACGTTTCAAACTTGCATACAACTCCTATGTAACAGTGTTTTAAAAGAGGGCAAAGCTTTAAAGTTGAATTTAAGGTAGAAGGAACACAGCAGCTCATGGGAACACCCTACAAACACAAGAATAAGGTTCAAAATATTTGTGAATAATTATAAGAATCTTAAGCGGGGCGGTTGATCCAGCCAGGCCTCTTTTGCTGGATCCCCATGAGTTGTGAACTGGCAGAAATCTGGACGTGCTGAGGGTTCCTAAGGACCTGTTAGCCACTGTCACACAAGATTCTTTCTAGTTCCCAAGCAGAACCTTAAGGTTGTCCATTCTTGTAACATATACAGTACTGTGCAAAAGTCTTAGGCCCCTATGAAAAGTTTTGAATCTGTTTCTCTCAGCAGTGGGATTCTCTCTGCCAGCAAAAACACACGTGAACATCAGAAAAAACTCAAACCAACAAGATAACAGTAAAAAAGTATAAAGGTTTCCTTTCTACTGAACAGGAGTTGATCATCTGGTAGCTGGTTAGAAGAACACAACATAACACTTCTGTCCAGGAGAAATAAGGTTTTAATTAGTGATGGACCAATCCAGGTTTTTCCAGTTCTGATTCGATTCTGATACACGAGTGCCAACACTGATACAGACTCTGATATTATACATCGTTTTTACTTTAATATTAGCATTAATTTTTTTGAAATTGTTACATCACACAATACATAAACTGCTAAGCACTTTTTAGAAGAGCAAAAAATATCCACAACTACACTGAATTTACAGGCATTCCAAAGGAATTTATTTAAACTTCAGAACAAGGGAGCAGCAACAGCTGTAAAATCGAAAACACAACAATCTGGGCTGAATTATTTAAATAGTCTGAGAATTCTGTCAATTTTAGCAGCAAAACAAATCATTTTACATAACGTGAATTCAGACACGTGGCAGGACAGTGTAATCTCACCGCTTCTGTATTTAAGGCGGACCGGCCGAGACGCTCAGCTTTAGCCTCGTGGTGCTTTGAGAGATAGAGAGGGCAAAACAGACAACAGAACACAGAAAACTGCCCCTAAAGAACCCCATAGAGGGACTGAGGGGGAGCTGAGAGTCTTCTCTGATATTCCTTTCACTTTTGTCTGCGGTAAATTTGTTGCATTTTTGGAAAACATCGGACGTCTGCTGCCGACGCATCTCGTATTTCAGCGTTGACTTTAAGGTCTGAACTGTAGTATAGAGATTGGAATTGTCCGACCGATATCCGATATCGGATTTATGGCTATATCAGAATCCGATATCTATATCATATCGGATCAGGCCCATTTCTGTCTCCAGTCACTGTGTGGATTTATAAAACTCCATCAGCAGCTCCACCTCATTTACTCTAAAGCAGTAAAACCAGACCAGGGAGATGACTGGAGCTGGAATGAATATCAGACTTCCATGAGGAAAGATGGTCAGGAAACACTTTACCACATAAAACATTTTTACTGTAATAATGGTAATTATATTTATTATAATATTAATGTTTTAACATGAGCTCAATGCTACTGTCCAGTAGGAAACAGAGTTTAAGTAGAATTTTCCCAGGTGCCAAAACTTTTGCACAGTACTGAATATATTTATGTGTCAAGAGAATCCGATATATCAGAATCCGATAGCGATATCATATCGGATCGGGCCCATTTCTGGTTTTAAGTATTGTTTTCCTTCTGCACAGTTCTGTACATATAGATAAATGGAGGTCCAGGGCCAGCAAGAGAACCACTGCATTATAGAATTAGTGTCTGTCTGTTGACCTCTCTATGTTGTAACCTGCACTATGTTGAATGAGGTATGTTGCTGTAAGTTGCACTTTGGTCCACAGAGAAACGTCTCCTCTCACTTTGTACTTGTACAAAGCTGCTGATGACAATAAAGTAATCTTGAACCTTGAAGAACCTTGAAGAAACTGGAGGGAGTTGCTTATGTAAAGACTATAAAGACACACCGAGACACAGAGACAAGAATGTAATGTTTAAATTAAATCGAAATAAAAAACATGTCATGTAAATGTGCATTATTTTAATAATTGTTCATTAAATGGGTCTTCAGAGAGCAAAAACTGGTCCTTCTGTGATATCAGGCGATGAAACCTTCCTGGTTTCTGTCCAGAAACACAAGTCGGCGGAACACAGGGGAAGTTAAAGAAGTAATAAGAGCCTTGGCCAAAGATAAATACCCGCTCTGTTAGAAAACCTCATTTGAGTGAAGAGAAAGGAAGCGATGGGATGTAATTCGAACCCGCTGGTGTGATTGTGTAATCCTTTAACTTACCACATTACTGATTAGGGTTTTAACTGAGGTAATGACTAATGGAATTCATTTTCAGAGTAAAGCTCCGCATGCCACGCAGCATCGCTCCTTTATGGCTTTGTTTCGCGAGAACACGACCACAAACGTCTCCTGACTCCGGATTTAATTTGTCCTCAGGTCAGCTGCGACTTCACTAGCTCGCCGAAACAGTTTCCTATTGTTTCTGTGACAAAATTACTTAAAGTGTTTCTATATTGCAGAAAGGTGGTTCTGATCCCTCAGGTACTGGAGGAGGAAACATCTTTACCTGAGAGGTTTTTGAATTAGTGCCAGTTTTGCCTAAGCAGCTTCTTATGGCCACTAGGGGGCAGTATAACAACGTTTCGGTTATTAGCGTTCGATTAGCCTATATTGTCGCGGGGATGCTCAGGAAACAATCTGTGACGTCTCATAACAACAAAAGCATTTGGAAAGAAAGAAAATGAGAAAATACAAAAAGAAAATGTTTATGAAGTTATTGTTCAGGGCTTTTTGTGGTGTTAATATAACTTTTTTATAATACTTTTTTAATTTTAGTCAGAAAACAATAAGTGGGGAAACGAGGCAGGAAATGCGGAGACTGAATTTCATTATAACCCTAAACAAGCATTAATTCAATTAATATCCACCTCACATTCACAAATTATAGCTGTGCACAATTTACACTAGTGGAACATTAAGCAGTGTCATATTTGGTAGAAATTAGAAATTTTACATTTAGGTCTATGTGTAAAATTTCCTTAAGAAACGTTCCAATGCTTATAATTACTTAAATTATTCTAAAATAAGAAAACAATAGGTTACTTCGGGAAGGCGAGGTAACACAGAGTGCTCCTGAGATCACTTCATCACAATGTGTGCACACACACATACACACACACACAAAAATGACCAACAGTGTGTTAAACCATCGGCATGCAAGGATGGAATTCCACCACCTTGTGACCCCGAGGAGATCCAGTGCCTGCTGAGACAAAAAGAAACAAATAACAGATGTATGTTAAAAGTATCAGGCATAAAAGAGCACACAAAAAGTGAAATTGTGCAAATCTGTGTAGGTCAGTTGAAAATTAATATTACATCCAAAATTAAACAAACTGAAACATATGGAAACAGACAAAATAAAAGAAAGGACCCCATACGCTTAACAACAATGAGAAAGAAACCGATTTTTACAGCACAAAATACAAAACAAGCAAAAGAATACACTGATAATAAAACAAAAGCAACAAATCAATAAATAAAGCAGAATGACCGAAACAAGGTAAACGAACAATACAAAAGAAAATAAACCCGGGGGTAAAAAACCCCAGACAAGAAAATAAACAGATCAATAGACAAAAAATGTCGCACGTCAATAGACGTGGTGTTCGTCCACCTGTTCACACTTCGAGGCCAGGCCACGCCCACTGGGGTCCAGAAGCACTGGTCACAACCACTGAAGGTACAAAAAATATAGATTAACCACAGGCACAGGTTTATAATAATAAAAACAGCATCCCTGCTCTAAACAGCAAACATGGCATGTGCACCTTTTATATATATGTATATAAATCAAATTATGACACAGTTTAAAAACAATGCCATATTCGATATTTTTCGCAAAAAAAATCATATTTTATGGTTTTAATTTAGATTTATTGGTGTTCAAATATCCTAATAAAGCTTTTGTTTTTCATGTTTGGTGTTCTTATGTTACGTAAACCCGAAGTTACTGTCATTTAAAAAGTATCATAAAAACATTATAAAATATAATAACTGCTACTGGGGTTACACACAGATGCCCATAAAGAACAACACTTAAACTTTTTTTTATTTAAGGGTTTACAAATAAACAGGAAAAGCTCAAGATCTTTGAACTTGGCAGATTTGTAAAATATTCTATTTGTATGCTTCTCAATTGTATAGCGCACATCTGTATTTTGAATGGAATTGTGGAAAATAATTTTGGAGCTCTTGTGTTGGTTCATTCCTTTGGAATTCAAACAATGAAACAGTCACAGCAGTAGGAAAGGGATGAATGTGATTTAGAAAGTGGTGGAAAGTCCAACAGGTTCTTTACAAATCAATAGTGTGTTTGTGTGTGTGTGTGTGTGTGTGTGTGTGTGTGTGTGTGTGTGTGTGTGTGTATATGTACGTTTCTATAGGTGGTTTATGCTAAATGTGTAATGGTTAAAATGTCAAGTAGAACCGAAGTTAATTTCATTTAAAAAGCATCATAAAAACGCGATAAAATATAATAACAACTGCCATTGGGGTTTTGAGTTACAGACAGACGCCCATAAGGAACAACACTGAACCTTTTTTATTTTTAGGGTTTGGAAATAAACAGGAACCTGGCGGAACGTTTAGGATACATATATACATGCATAAAAGACACATGCACATAGATTGTACTGCACACATTTGTATTTTTTTCTACTTTATTCTATTTTAGTTTTTTTAAATACTCTTGTTCCTATAAACGTTTTATGAAATTTAACATTTTAATTGCCAAATCAAAATATATTACAATGAGTTACTCTGCAATCTAAAGGCACATTACCTAGTATATAACACATATATAACTTTAATCGGAAATTCAATGCAAGACAATATAAAATCATTTTGGAGATCTTCTGTTGGTTCATTCTCTCGGAATTCATTAGAAACTCAGCAAGAGTTGAATGTGATTTAGAAACTGATGGAAAGTCCAATAGTTTCTTTAGAAATCATTACTGTAACAGTGTGTGTGGGTGTGGGTGTGTGTGGAGGTTTATTTTCTATAGGTGATTTATTTCTCATTTTAAATTTGTAATGGTTAAAAAGTGCAGAGGACTTCAATCAAACATTTAATTAAGTTTCTCATAGTCTTTTTTAAACCTGTGCATCATAGTTGTCCTTGTAAGCGTTGAACGTTTTTTTTTGCAAGTTCTTGTCTAGACAATAAAAAAAGCAATGTGAGGAATCTCTTTTTTTTATCACAGCAATTCTACTTTCTTCTATTTTTTTTTCTCGCACTGACAAAAACTCTTTAAATGAAACTAATCCATTAACTGCTGCAATAAACACAGCCTGTGGTCATGCACTTAAAATTCAGTAGCATTTTGTCTGAAAGAAAAATAACAAGCCCTTCGCCCCGGCTGTAAGTGGGGGAAAAATATAAAGTGTACGGAGCACCGTTCTGGACTCGTATATATCAATGGAGTCCAGATAAACCAGAGCGAAGGGGTGGGGAGCGGGGGTGGGTGGAAGCTGCCTGTCACAGTATCTTAATGTCTGAGCCTGTGGATAACTGAGACTGAAATATTACAAATCCTGATGTACCCAAAGAGCATGGAGCGAGAAATCACAAATCCTGATGTACTCAAAGAGCACGGATGGGGAAAAAAAATTACAAATCCTAAAGTTCTCGACGGCTGGAGAGCTGTCTGACAGATTACAGCCGGAGGCAGCGCTCATCCCTCCATGGAACAAAGTTGGAGGGAGACAATAGCCCGGCAGCACGGCCGGAGAAAAATAGACAGATTAAGGCTCTTTGCCTCCTGTCCATGAGTGCATCTGAAGCATTGCGTTACAGGGGGATGTTTGATAGGACGCACCGTGGCCCAATAATCCCCGGCTGAGCGAATCTCGGTTAACCCAGCGAATATGAGCATCCAGTTATTTCCTGACAGGTGTGATCAGTTGAATGGCTGGGTTGCAGACAATATGGGGTGAAAATCCCTTCCGGTGATAGTGAGAGGGAGAGAGAGGGAGAGAAACGGAGAGAGAGACGAAAGGAGAAAGCAAATATTCAGACAAGATAAAGCCGTGGTCATGCTGTAAATGTGCGGTTTTGAAACAGGTGAAGCTGGACTGGATAACCGAAAACACAAATGGAAATTCCTCCAAAGCAGGGAACCAGATCCAAGGGTGGTGCAGAAGGGGCCACAGAAAAATGTCGTAGTGTTCTAGAAATAAACCTTGGATTGATGTTAAACCTGATCTGTGAGATTTGGAATAGTTGTCCAGACCAATTTATTAAATTTTACTCAAAGGACAGAATTTGAAGGGGGGGATCTCCGACTGGTGATCGTGACCTCTGGGTCCACCAGGATTGCTAAGAAATTTTATTTTAGTAATTTTTGAATGATTTGTTAAAACAACTATTAAGTAATACTTGTTCCATGGTAAACATTTTAAAAATGCAAAAATAAATACTGACCAATCACAATTCATGAATCTGGAGTGGCCACCAATTTGTAACATCATAGAACATCACCATGTTTCTTACATAAGAAGGGTAGAAAGTAGTTACAAGTTTGGTGTGGTGGAGGCAGGGTTGGGTTTCAGTGGGAACAAGAACTGGAATTCGCATTTAATATCAATAAACAGGTCCTTGGGATGTAGCAGTGCCTACAGACCAGTATCTCTTTCTTCTTCTGTCTTGCCGTATATAACCAAAGTTATTTCGTGAAATAATAGGAAATGTTTTTTCCTACCTTGATGACCAAAGATACTAGGCGTGGCACCAAGTCTGCTCTATGAAAATTATCCACTGGTGTTCCACAGGGCTCCGTATTAGGACCGCTTTTCTTTTCTCTGTATTCTGGTTCTCTCGAGGAGGTATGTTTTACCAACCACATTTTTTTACTGAAGACAAACAATTTATTCTCTCTTTACCTTCCACCAAGACCAAGCTTCTTTTCATCAAAGGCCACGGTCTCATCGTTTGTGTTAAGAGCTTGGTTATCGTCTTTCTCACCGCAGAGTGATCAGATCTTCAGTACTTGCAGAAACCTTCTGTACAACATCAGAAGTATCCGACCCTTTCTCACCATGAAAGCTACACAGATTCTTGTGCAGTCTCTCTACTGGACTACTGCAGTTCTCTCCTGGCTGGACTTCCACTTAAGGTAAAAAAAACCCTTCAGAATGGAGCTGCGAGGTCAGTCTTCAATGTTCACTCACACCACATCTTTACTAAGGAACCTTCACTCCCTGTGGCGCTCACATTATGTCCTTAATATTAAGTCCTTAACACTTACATTCAAGGCCAAGAATGGATTTGCAACCCTCATATATATCAGCATTGATAAAACACTGTGTCATTTCTCCTTTCATGTCTTCAAGCACGGCTCATCTTGAGCCTCAGCTGCACATTAAAATGAACATCGTCACAGCTACAATCATGAAGTTGTTAAATATGAAGGAGGTAAGACCTAAGCAGAAGTATCATTTTTAATCTAAAAAAGTCCCTGTTCAGGTCCACAGCAAATGACCTTTACTGTTCTGTACTCACTAATATTAACCCAATTAGTAGAGCAGGTGTCTTCTGCAACAGCAGGGAAGCCTTGGGTGAATTTTTCAATATTGTCCTCTTTGTCAATTTTAAATGATTTCAAGGGTTCAAACTCAACAGGCTTTAAAGGATATGTCACCCACTTGTATGCGTAGGACATTCGATTTTTTTGGCTAGTGACCCTGTGATATTCTTGAAATTTTAAGGGAGATTTTCAATACCATATATTTGGCTGTAGTGTAACATGTAAAGACGTTTAGGAATCAGGTTTCTACCTGGATACAACTGTCTGAACAAGCCATGTACCTCTTTTCCACTACACTGGTGCCGGTTCCAGGAGCCGGTCTGGTGCTCGGCCGGTGGTGAACTGCGAACCAGCCTGAACCAACCAAGAACCAGCCCGCATTTCCACTAGACAGGAGTTCAGCGGGAGCTACATGATTATACGTCACAGGCCACGCCCACAAAACAGACACAAACATGGCCCAACTCAGTGCGTGATTGCTGCTTCACCTCCAAACTTTAAAAATGTATTTCAGCATCCAAAGGCAGCTTATTCAGCATGTTACAGCCTTTGAAAAAGATCGACATACACAACGATTGCGTACAAGATGACTGGTAAGATCTAAAAACCTGTTAACTACAATGTGTTTTTTTTATCCCAGACTAGCATTAGCTCAAATGCTAATGGTAATGCTAACTAACTGTACTGTTGCTGTGTTTTTCTTTTTTAACATGCAATTTATGCAGTAAATAACATTTAACATTTTAATTTTCAGATTTTCAGACAATGAAGTGTTGCGGGAGTCCTTTGAATACATCTGTTGCCAGCTGAGAAGAAGGAACACCACTTATCGCTTGTGTGTGCCAAGTAGCCAAGACCAATATATCTGTAGTGCTAAATTTGTATATAGTTGTTACTTTGTTAGGTATTTTGATATTTGCACCATTCTACTGTTCTGTTCTTGTTATAACTCATTGAACATATCAATTTCCTCTTGTTGCATTAAGGGTGTTTAGGTGAAAAGAATACAAAATACAGTTCTTTCATTTGAACTTTTATTGAAATTCATCATGTAGTTCATCTGAAAATTCATACAAAAGTGCTTTTTTTGTAAAAACATTTTAATTAAACTATAAATATATTGAAAACTGTGGTGTCTGTTTTTTTCCATAACTGGAACCATTCTTTCCAAAAGGCCTGATGTCTCGTCCATTTTTGGAAGAATGGCCTTGTTCCTGTCTCTGCTGAGCTGCAGGAACCGCTTATCTGACCTCTCGAATACTCATACAGTTCATCGTGGTCTTTTTCTGCTTCTTTCTCTTAGCTGTGCAAGGACACACAAATACTACCATATGCAAATTGATGTATTACTTTATTCATGATAGTTTTTAATGTAATCAATTATGCCATTACTGTGAAAATGGTGACAGAACAATACTTACCTTTCCTTAGTTGCTACGTAGAAGACAAGGCTTCACTTGAAGGTGAAGATGCACTGCCTTCTTCAGGATCTTAAGGTTTCCTTACTAATGATGCATTCGAGTCTAAATATCAATAGGATTGAAAGCATATCATTCATATTTTTGGTTTATTTTACCTCTCTTTAAAGTCTCGCATAGCTTTTCTTTTAACAGAACGTGTAAATCCATCCATACTGTACACATAGAACATTATGAATAACTGAACAACAAGTTAAAGCATCTTATTAATAACTAGACTGCATTTCCGCAGAGAAAATGCAAAGTGTGCTTGCTCAAGTGCAGACCACTAATGCTATTAGCATTAGCATAGCATTAGCCTTTGGCTGCTGTGGGCTTGAGCAAGTAAACTAATAACTGTCTCATCACACTAACACATAAATGTGTATGTATTACATAAACAACTGAGATTATTTTCAGCTAACAAAGAAATTAATCAGGTCGCTTAGCCTACCGAGATCCGATGTGGAAGGAGAGGCGATTTCCTCAAGCATTGCTGTTGCGCAGAGTTTAGTGCCCCAGTAAGCTGGTTTGATGGTCTGATCGAGTCCACTACATCGTACACAAAATCTTTGGGACCTCCACCGCTGCCACTTCAACACTGCCCCTTCTTTTTGCCAATACCGCTTTTGTTTCCTCCGCGCTCCAAGCTGATTTTCCACCATCTTCTCCTCTAAAGCCAAATATGGGCCCACCACCCATGACATCACAGGTTCTCGGTGCCAGACCAGCAAGGTTTAGGGGCCGGTTCGGTGCTCCTTTTTGGGAACCGGCACCAATTATTTTTCTGTGGAATAGCGGGCACTGGTTCCAAAATCTGGTTTCCAACCAGAAGGAGTGAATGAATTCTGAGTCCTACACTATGGCCATTACTGTCCAGCTTAACCCTTAAAAGAGCCGAGACGACATAGTAAAAAGCATTGATTTGTGCCAAAAGAACAGGTTTTGACTAAAGATTCTCATAGATATTCTTACAGTAATTATCTTATACTGAGCCTTCAAGAATGTCATAATATCCAAGGAAAAATTCTGTAAATCATGAAAGAACTGTCAGCAATTTAGTGTCAAATTTGCGTTTAACCCAAACACATGCAGCTTTTAAAGATCAGATTGGCACTCAATACAGTGCATTTCAGAAAGCTCTTTCTGTCATGAGTCTGGTGGCAACCACCGGGGGGCGCCCCATCTCCTCCGCCGGAGGGCGCCCCATCTCCTCCGCCATCGCCGGATGGCGCCC
>JBBKCR010000799.1:0-13266 GCA_037577295.1 Ladigesia roloffi | reverse complement strand
CCCCCCCCCCCACACACACACAAACACACACACTTTATTCAGGGATGTTAAATTCCACATTATGCTGTATTAATATACTCTGGAATTTTTTATGTCTCAGTTCACTATTAGTAACCTAGCGGATCTTCGTATGTGTTTAACAGGTATCCATTTGAGCCTCCTCAGATACGCTTTCTGACACCCATTTATCACCCGAATATTGACACAGCAGGCCGGATCTGTCTTGATGCTCTGAAATTGCCACCCAAGGTGGGAACAAAATCACAAGTCTGAGAATTAAATATATTTATATATAAATGTGTGTGTGTGTGTGTGTACACAAATGTCTGTATTTTTATAATTGTATTATTTGTATTGTGTGTTTTTTGTATCGTGCTGTGGTACAGCTTTTTTGCTGCTCTTAACTTTGTACTGTCCACTTTCTAATGTAGCAATGAAAGTTTTCCAATTGTGGGACAAACCTATGTTACCCATGTTTCGCCATGTTTGTGTAAACTGTATAATATGCATATACATGTGCTTTGAAATATTATTTCACCTGAGTAATCACTTAATAAATTAATTAATTAAAGTAATTAAGTTAATGAGTAGCCAGTTACTTAGCAGTATATGGCTATATGGCTTAAAAATGGCTTTTGGAATACATTGTTAAGGGTGTGATGGGGAATCAGTTAATAAGGATGTAAGATACAGTACACATGCAGTCCTCGTTGTGGTGTTGTGTATATTTTATTGTCTCAGACTGTGTATTTTATGTATATGCAGTATTATGAATAACTTATCTTCATTAGGGTGCTTGGAGACCTTCCCTGAACATTTCCACTGTGTTGAGCTCCATCCAGGTCCTCATGGCTGAACCCAACCCAGATGATCCATTAATGGCCGATATTGTGAGTCTTTCCACTCATATTATAATTCTCCTTTGTTCCTCTGTGAGAAATCCTTTGATGTTTTTGGCTACTTATGTGTGTCTTTTTTGTAGTCATCTGAATTTAAATACAACAAAGCAGTTTATTTGGAAAAGGCAAAAAAATGGACTGCAAAATACGCAACACAGAAGAACAAGGTGAGTTTACTTCCCCTAAAATAAACTACTATAATTTTCAGCTAGACATTACTCAACTGGAAACACACAAACTCTAATGAAATTAAATATTTTAAATGGGAAAATATGTTGTAATGTCTTGCTAATTGGTTTAACCAAACTGTTGTTTTTCCTGAAAATTATACAAATTAATATGACGCGCCTTAGAATGCTATCATGAGTGTTATCAAAATAAATAGATACCTTTGATTGTCACAGGGAAGGAAGTACACTGCTTTTCCTGCAGGTGACATCCTCTTGTTACTCTGTTTGTTTTAATTGCTGTATTTGCCATTGCCCTAACTTACAGTGATATACTGTACAAACATTGTAGTAATTGTTTTAGGAAAGGATATTTTACTAAATCATTTTCAGAAAGGAAAGCCACCAAAATACATGCAGATTTTTAGCACATGTAGCTTACACTGTGAAATGAGTTTATGTACTCAGTTAAATTAAAATAAGTAGTCTTGCGTTTAATTTAACTTTTTAACTCTTTCATTTATCAAAAAATATTAATCAAAGCTTTTCTTCAGCATCTCACCCCACGAATGCTCAGTTTTATCCACAAACAGTTGATTTGGGCACTGATTTAATTTCAGTCAAGCAGAAGACACCTTGTTTAAGGCTAAGACCATTAAGTTTTTAAATTTGTGCTTTTTAACAGTTCTTCAGTGACACCTTTATTTATTTGTACATATTAAATAGTTTTATGAATGGTCCCTCAGCAGGTGGCGCCATTTGTCTCTTCTTAGCCATCACCATGTATGCTTTCCTATTTTGTTTTTTAGGGTATGGATGATGCAAAAAACACGAATCATGAGGATGAAGGCAGTAAAACTTTTCTAAAAAGAGAGGCACTTTCAGCGCAGGAGAATTTGGAACAGCCAAAGAGAGCATGCATGTAGTTTTTATTTTATTTTGCTTATTGTGCATTTTATGTTGCTTGTTGTGCATATTTGTGTAAGTCAAAAATGTCAATAAATTGAAAACCATAAAAGGTATCAATGCACACAGTTCTGTCATTCAAAGTATCTTTCACAAGGCAGCAGGACATGTATGAAACTAATCATTTTTATTAAATCATTCTTTCATCACAAGTATACAGAAATATGAAAATATATACATCCAAAATATGTCTGGTTTGCAAACTAAGGGCTTTAAATTTCAATATAAAAATTATATTTTTCATATACACTTTATATAAAAAGAACAAACAAACTGCGCTCTGGGTAAAAAAAAAAAAAGAAAATTAGCATGCTAGTTTCAGAGGTAGTTATATTTTATACATAATAGCTAGCTACTTTACAATTCTGAAAAGGAGACCCCCATGCTGTGTTACCTAATCAAAGCCCACTCCATGGATTATTCTTTTAAAACATTTACACTTTAAAAATGTCAAAATCCACTTCTGTTCACAAAGACCGTGTGAACCTGCCCAAATACCTGGGTACGCTGGTTCTGTGTTAATTTTATCTTGATTAAAATTGTCGTTGAACACGAGTGTTTACTTTCCTGTAAAATATCTTCACTTGTCTATGACAACAAAGCAAGTTAAAACCTGTACATTCAAAATGAGCTGTAATTATGAGCCAGGAATACATGCAGTCTCGAAAATGAATGGTATATGATTGGAGTGAGCATTTGACATGGTTTATCACTTTATGGATGAGTGCTATTCAAAACACCCATAAAGATTAGGTGTGCCAGAGAAAACATTTTCACATTGAACACATCTAGACACATTTGTTTCTTCTCTGCACCTTTTTTTAGTTTCTTGCTTTTTATATGACTTTTGCACAGTTGATTTTACAAAATTAAGAGTGACAATTCAGACTGATTGATACATAAATTAACCTGTGACTGGGTATATCATGTAACAGTACTATATTAGACAGTTTTCTTTATATCCATGTGGGTGTTGTTAGCAATTGCTACATATAGTTGTTCCCTTAGGAGTATTGTCCATTAGCTGATGGCTAGGTAACATGTCCAAAGAGAACTTGTCTGTTTTTCTCAGAATCGGAGGGTTCCTGAGAGCAGATGATCTTGTGACCGAACTTATGAATGGCATGAGGAGTAGTAGACCTCAGTGAAAAAAGTGTTTCCCCTCTGGATGTCCATCCTTCTGCTGCTTATGTCCTCCTTTTCCTCTTCCTCCTCACCTTTAGCTCCTAAACCTGACATCAACTTGACCTTGTTCTCCTTTACGGATTCTTTTGGCGGAATCATCTGTTGTTGACATGGGATTAGTGGCACTGAGGGTTGGCTGCCTGACTCGGAACCCTCAAACATCACGTCTGCTTTAGAGGCGAACAACACTAGGGCCTGCGTGGAGTCATACGAACTTTTCTCGGTGTCTACCGAAACAAAGGAGTCAAGGGTTCTGTCTTGAACTAGACGAGCTCTGTTTAGGAAGAGTCTTGCATCCTCACGGAAGTGTGGGTTGAACAGGAGGTAGAGCAAGGGATTAATGCAGGCGGGAAGGGGCAGAAGCACCAGGAGAACTGACTTTACCACTTCCTCGCTCACTGGAAAGAGTCCCATCAGGGAAGAGAAGGTCAAGAAGGCTACAGGACAGTAGAGAATACAGTTGGTAAAAATGAGCCAGGCAACATGTTTGATCATCGCGCAGTCCCAAACGCTGTCAAAGTTGCCCTTCATCAGGTCCCAGTAGAGCTTGATGTATGTGGTGGTGATGAGCAAGAAGCACAGGGAATTCATCATGATTAGTGCCACCATGAAGCCCAGGGTGGAGGGCTGGGCTTCCGGCAGAGGTGAAGGCAGGCAGAGCGGTGTTGTCCCGTATTCACCAACCCCAGCAACTGGCAAGCTGGCAGCTGCTAGGGAAAGAACCAAACACACAAATGCTGCCACTCTTACACTACCATGGGACGGAGACTTTCCGTAAGCTCGGACACAAGATACCGAAACACTGCACTGCACTGCTGCTAGCGTGAGGAGGAGGATGGATGCCTCAGAGGCCAGGATGGAGATGAATCCTGTCACTCGGCACCCAGTACCCGTTTCCCAACGAGCGCCATAAATGGCAAACTCCCCAAATGTCAGAGCGTCCACCACCGTCAGGGTGCCCGAGCAGAGGCCCGTGAGCAGGTTGGCACAGCTAATAGAGCCAATGATGAACTTAACTGGTGAGAGGTAACTTGGAGAGGCGAAAACTGTCAGGATGAGGAGACTGTTGCCCAGCAGAGAAACCAAAGAAATGAGCCACATGCCCAAACGTACCACCCAGCTATCGAAGAGGTTATCACAGGGTTTGAAGGGACCTGCAGTAGTGGAAAAGGAACAAGTTCGGATTACTAATGTTCACAACAGTCTGTGTACATAAAGATGTCTTTAAAATCTCATTCAAGTTTAGGTACACCCTATCCTGCATGTTGGTGCATTTCTTGCTCAAAACCAAGAAGGAACTTGTTAATAGCCTGCTTTGTTGGACCAGGTGTGTCAGAGCAGGAAAACACAAAAAAACACCAGGACCAGGGTTGGGAACTATTATTCTCATTAATCTCATTAAATAATTCCCATCAACTAAAATGGATATGCATGTCAGATCAAACATTCCCAGTCTTAAATGAGTGAGCAGACCCTGAAATCAACAGTAACCCTCTCAACTCTTTTAGGCGACATCTTTCTGATCTTATAAATAAATATCTTAATCACCTGGGATGGGAGTGCACTGGATGCTAGTTTGAAGTTTGGACTCTTCAATGGCCAACTGAAATTCCTCCAGTTCGGGATCATCTACAAACACAAACACAAAACTTAAAAGGCCATAGTGTTCTCCAGCTACCTCCACAGCTTGTGCATATGAGGTGATGATGAAATTGTCAGTGAAGTGATCTATTTCATCTAGTAAAAATAAGACTGACACTATCACATTGCCGTGAAAACAGATTTTGTAATCTTTCCAGAAGCTTCGGCTCCAAGGGAGTATCCAGTAAATCTCCCGTGCAATTGTCAAACTCACTTTACCTTCTCGTTTGCAAAAAGTTAACCCTAATCGCACTTTGTTTTTCTTTACTTTCAAAGGGCTAAATGGTGCTTTCAGATCTTAACGTGTCAATCTCAATCTCATTCCCTGTAAAGCATAATTACTGTGCTCCTTTCAAGTCAGAAACCTGATCAGATTGCTTACAGAGGAATGCATGGAGAGAAGACATGCTTTTATTTCATCTCTTGAGTACCTGCGGTTACTGTACCGCCTCAACATGTTTTTACTGTTCTAATTAAAGACGAACAGACAGGTAGAGGAGACTAAAATAGACAAAGACACTCAACCCGTTCCCAGAATTACAGTGTGCAAAATTCTGCAAGTGAAGCCTTCTTTGAGTTCCCTTTCACCAATAAAAGCATTCCCTGTCAGCTTAACTCTGAACTTTATGGGGATTTATATGATCCTGGACAAAAATTGGAAAAATACAGTTCCAAAAAGCAAACTTGTTATCTGATTATTAGAGGTATAATCAAGCATTCAAGCATTTCTGAGGTTACTGTATTACCATTCATTATCTGAGCCAATTATTGTAAGGCAGAAAAACATATAGGTCTTTGGACTGTTGGAGGAAACCAGAACAGATTTGAATGTCCTTCCCACAGGATAATCTGTAAAAAGTGAGAATATGCACACAGAAAGGACCCTTGGCCAACATGGACAGAAACTGAACCTTCTTGCTGAAACTGCACCCACCAAATTGCGTTTGACTGTAAAATTATTTCAAAACAACAGAAGCATTTTGGTATATATCCAGTGTTGTAATCCAGTGAGGGTAGTGCTACTGTCCTCTACCAAAGTGGAAAAGAAGTGTCATTCTAGCAATATAAGGGGAACAACTTCAAAAAGCAACACAACTTATGATTCCTAATACAAACTTCCAGAAACTAAATTCATAATAATAATCTCCTTGTTGGGAATAAAGTCACTCCAAAGTCACACCAAGAACTGTTGTACCAGAACATTAACTAGAACGGAATGCGATTGTGCTGACTGATATTTGTGGAATCAGCAATTTATGAAGGTATCCCTGTAGTTAATATTGTTACCATGCATTACCCTTTTTGGAAACTATTACTGTTCACATGTTAAACATCTTAACATACAGCTTTAGTAGCCATGACTAGATCTAAAGTTCTCCAGTTTTGATATTTGGTTATGGTTAAGAATGTAATACTGCAGAAGCAGTGTGCTTACAGTCAGTGTGGATGGGGAACAAAGCTAGAGTTCTCTTCTGGAGCTCATCCTCTTCGCTGCCCATTGCTTCTTCCCACTGGGCAGCTGCTCTGTAGCTGCTGCTGGCTCCAAACACGCAGCACTGATAGGCATGGGGCATCTCAATAACCCTGCAGGACAACAGTGGACATTCAGGAGAAGTTATAGTGGTTTGTTCAAGGCCAAAACCAGATTCATAATAAGGTTGAAAAGAGATTAATAATGTACTTCTGGGAATAAAATAAAGATGCACGCTTAAACAAGTTATAGATCTTTATGGCTGTTGGCATTCAATTATAACAACCTCCTGCACATCTCAAGCTTTGACATGAGTAGGCCTGAACATCTGTGAGAAGAGGAGGGCCATCGAAAAGCAGCATGAGGCAAACTTTTAACCCTGCATACTCATGGGCACAATTCGTTTTGGATGCCAACTTATTTGGGTCACAAGTGAAACCACATGGGTTTTTTTTTCTGTTTTTAATCAGCCTTTACTGAGAATAACAACTCTTGGATTCTCTCATCCTAACCTCAACAGTTCTCCAGGCGAGAATAAAGCAATTCCAGCCAGAAACTCTTGGCTTCTGGAGGTTTTCCAATGCCCTGAGCTCTGGGTGAAAAAGATATTTATATCAATCTTATTTTTAGAATGCACAGATGTGAACACAGGGGGGGCATCAAAAGCATCAGTTTTAGCTAGAAGCAGACATGTGTCAAATGAATGAATCCTGGCAATTAATTAACGGAAATAATATTGCTGCAAAGGCACACGAAATGCTCCTCAGGTCATGGATAACTACAGTTACTCTACAAAGTTCATGTTCTTTCTGTCAATTCCAATTTCTTGGAAAACTTCAGATCTGGAGCTTTGATGTGCATATTTCACTTATGATGACTGTCCATCTGGCTGAGGTCCAGGAGATTTTTTGGGGTTACTGGTCAGTTAGTGCATCTGATCTCATGATGTTTCCATGCTGCCATCACGGTGTACAATGTAATCAAAATACGTGCTGCGATCACGCTTTTCGTGCTTGGACAACACTTCACTACACTGTATATTGTGATGGCTTCACGAAAACTGGTGAGACCGGGCTCATGGACTATCAGTGAGTGAATGAAGGAACCTGATGTTGGGTAAGTCCTCGTGTCTGAATGAACTGGAGAGAGCTTTGTTTCCTCTCAGTTTGAGGTGTGTGAGTCCACTCAGTCCGGTTAGTGGCAGAGCGCTCAGCTGGTTATCAGTCAGATCCCTGAGGAGAAAGAGGGTAATTAAGGGTTTAAGCATTAGGATGTGTAGAATATTGCCCAGACTTTCGTCCATCATGGATAATGCTGATCACCCACTTCACAGTGTTATGGCTTAACTGAGAAGTACTTTTAGCCACAGACTTACCAGCATAAAGTGTATTTTCAGTATTTTCATAATCAACAGTGGGCTCAGGGTTTGTTTCCATGATGAGGAATGCTGACTGAGCCCCTCAGTGAACCCATGTATGATAAGAGTGGTGTGTTGGGTCACACACATCTCTCATTTTGCCCTATGTCACATTCAGTGACACATTCAGTGACAAGTGTGTGTTTACTCATCTGTAACATGGAGTGTTACCAGAGTATTTACTCTGTTTTAAACGTATTTAACCCTTAAATTAGTGTTTTAACGCATTTATGTATGTGTTTTAAATAAATTAATGTTTTAAATATATATTAATACATTTCTTAAATAAGTGTTTACCCCTAAATTCATGTTTTATACTTTTAAATGAGTGTTTAAGCTTTAAATGAGATTATAACCATTATGTGCAGGTTTTAACTCTTAAATTAAAGTGTAAATGCATATGTTTAACCCCTTATGTGAATGTGTAGGGGGGTTAACTCTAAATTGGATGGCTGTGTAACCCTTACCTGCCTGGGTGTTCAGTTCATACACGCATGGTTCAAAGACTGTAATCAAAGAGATTGAATGAGTAAAAATATGAGTACTCACAGTTTAATGAGGGACTGCAGTGATTTGAAGGCATCAGGGTGAATTGTCTCGATCCGGTTCCAGCTCAGATCCCTGAATTTTTCAAAGAAAAATAATCACTCCTCAGCTTCTAGCAGCTGTTTCACCTTCTCATCTTCTTTCAGTGATGATTATTTGGTGCTTTAGGGCAATCAGACACAGTTTGTGCTGAGAACTACCGGCAGCATGATTCATTTCAAAGGCGGATCAGAGCTGCTGTTGAAACTTTACGAGCGACTGTTTATATAGGCCATCAGCTTTCCTTTCTTCCACTTTCTGATGTTTTTACTCAAGTTTGTGTTTAGCTGTTCTAGCTCCTAATCACACACGGATAGCACTTCTTATTAGAGTTATGCTGTGCGCTCTAATAAGACACAGCAGTCCATCAGTTAATGTTAAAGGTAGTCAGCCAGTAGGGGGAGGTGTTGGTAAGACTTCTGTCCGATGACCTTCAGCAGGGTCAGAATCTTCTTTAAATTAATACCTAGAATGGATTATTCAGTGTCTATATTATTCAGTAACTAACTATAAAATACACATTAGTTACTATGAAAGATTCAGAATCTACCATGATTCTATGATTAATTATTGAATGCCTGCATTTACAATGAATAATTTAGTATTCATTTAATATACAGGCTAGAATTATTCAGTTCTACAATTATTCAGATTATTCAGTGTATAACTTATTTAGTCTAATATATAGTATAAATTAGTATTATTCAGTGTCTACTAAAAATTATTAAGTTTTGGCTTTAAATGGTCCCAAATTGTCTATTGAGTAAAGGTGTATACCTGTTAAGAATGTGTTACTCTCAGAGATGGAAGTGTGTATTTTTCATGTATAAAAGATTGTATAAGAGTATTTGTACAATACTGTGCAAATATCTTAAACCATATTTTAATTCTAAAGATTAATTTTTATTTTGATTTTCATGTAGTTTTAGGGAACAGTTCTCCAGGCTCCCTGAAGGACTTTCAAAGACTTTTATTTTCAGTCCAGTCCCTGAACCTAACCAGTTTCAGAGGAATGTTATTTTTGTTAAGCCACACTGTGACCTACATATGATTAATCCAAGTGTAAGCGAGCACATCTAACTTAAGGCCTAAACCAGCGGAGAAAAAGGTACAAATCATTCCAGATGATCAGGCATTGATCAGTTAACTTGTCTTTTGGCCAATTTTGCCCAGTACTGTACATGTGTGTATTTGTTCTTATGATCTCCAAGCAGGGTGTAACTCACAGTGAGCGCAGAGTGGTGAGCTGCTGAAACGTGTTCATATCGATCCGTCTGATCTGATTGTGCTGCAGTCCACTGCACACAGCCAAAACAAACATGACCGTCACCAGAGCAACACGTACATACACACACACGCACATATTCATACACACTTAAACACACACAGATGCACATAACTCATACATAAACACACATTTACACAAACACAAATACATACACACACACACACACACACACACACTTCAGGTATATTCAGGTACACACACAAATACCCTTAAGACTGTACAGTAGATAGATAAAAGGAAAGATTTCACTCACATCTCCTGCAGTGAAGTGCAGTGGTAAAAGCTGGGCAGTTCCTCAATGGCATTATGGGACAGCTCACTGCAACAAACACATACAGGCACACAGATGTAAATAGGAGTGAGACCTCTCTGATTGAAACTGACAACAGTGGGTGGCCAGTTTATTAGAAACACCTATAATAGATAATATAAAGGTAGGAGAGGGATATGTTTCTCATGAAATAGCCAATATGTGGACACTCATATAAGCACCCAATGAGCCAAACCTTTTTGTATTTTAATGTAGTCTTGAGGAACATATCTCCAGGCTTCCTAAAGAACTTTCAAATACTGTCCTTTTTCAGTTCAGTCCCTAAACCTGACCAGTTTGAGGGCAATGTTCTTTGTTTGTTAAGCTACACAGTGACCTACATATGAATAATTCTAGTAGAAAAAAGCACATGTAACTGAAAGCCTGAACCAGTGAAGAAACAGGTGCAGATGATTCCAGATTATCAGGCGGTGATCAGTATACTGGTGGTGCTGAATGCTGAGTGGTTGGAACACCTTATCTGGGTACTTTATATATTTAGGTACTTTGCAGCCTGTCACAGTAACACATTTGTTCCCATTTCTTTTTATTTAATCTACTCAAAATGCCAAAGGTAGGAGAGTTTCACAAACATTAAATAGTAGTTTTGTAAAACCTGAAGAAATGAGCAGTAGGTCAAGACTTTTGTAAAGTATTGTAAATCTCATGCGAAATAAAAAGGAGACTTTAATCTGAATTGTAACTGTGTGTGTGTGATAGTTTCTCGTTAGACTGAATAGTAGTTTGTGCTCAGTAAAGCTTGTCTAACCTGGCAACAGTAGCAGTGGAAGAATCTATGGGGTGACCCTGGATATTTAAGCTTGATAACATAAATGTGACAGCTGATCTTATTTGACACCTGTGTGTGTGTGTGTTTTTGTCTGTGTGAGAGAGTGTACTTACAGTATTCTGAGACTTGGTAGCTGTTGACAGAGATCATCCGGTAGAGTGGATAAACCTGCTCTGGTCAAGGTGCTGTAGGAAATAAAGACAGTATACAATGACCAATATACAACAACAACACAACAATAAAACTACAGAAATATCTAATAAATAATAAGTAATAAAAACTACTACAACTTCTTCTAGTAATACCAACTATACCAATAATAATTTATTCCTGCCAAACTATATTACCTTTATCATATTCTGTGGATTAGTGTCAATCTGCTAAATGACTAAAGATACAAGTTTCCTAGATAAAGGTGTTCCAAAGATTCAGTATACTGATAACTGCCTGATCATCTGCACCTGTGTCTTCTAAGCCTTCAGAAAGCCTGGAGAATTGTTGCTCAAAGATGCATTAAAATTCCCAGAAAATCTGGATATTTGGAAGCATAATATGAAACTTTTGCACAGTACTGCAACTAAACAAATAAAGAAACTGAAGTTGATAAAAATGCTTAATTATATGTGCTGCATTACTGTAATCCAGTTGCATTTTTACATGTAATTACACAGTTATTACCAACACTATTCAACAAGTCCAATGATAAAATTTAATGATTGTCTAAGAATGAGTTACTATAGTTCCGCTGTGGACCTTCACAAACACACATGCACACAAACACACACAGTGGCTCTGGATCCAGAACATTCTTTAGATGCAGAAACACTAATTAACACTGCTGATGGTAAACTGCTCTAATTTTATCGTACGGCCTAGTTTGCGCTTTCAGGAAGATGGACAAAAACATCCAGTTACCGTAAGTGTATGTGTGTGTGTGTGTGTGTGTGTGTGTGAGCATGCATGTGTGCATCTGTGTTACTCAATCAGGCTTTAATGAGAATAAATAATGACCTTCATTAACACACAGTGTGTTTTTCTGTTTTATTTTTTTCATATTAATGATGGGAAGCAGAAGCTTCACTTTGGAGACACATTTTTTCTATTACTATATCTGTGATGTAATACTATATCTGCATAACATAAAAATGCAAAAAAACACACACACTTCAGCAACCAAAACAAATGTTTCCCACATTTAAGGTTTTCTAAAAAGTTCTATATGAGGTAAGAAATGGCAAATTGTCCACGTTTATACATTTTGTGGGGTCCCATCTTAATGAGGACTTTTGGTCCCCACACAGTTATAAATACATGGCTATTCACACAAACACACAGGCCAAATATATGGAAGTGGTGTTTTGCAAAGATCTCTTAATTAAGACTATTTATCATCAAACAGGCGCAACACGTGTTAACTGTTATCGAGTTTCCCGAAAGCAGTTATATTTTGAAGAACTGGAGCAGCACTATTGTATGCAGGGTTTATTTAAAATCTAAACTGGGCAATAACTGACAAACCAGTAATTACATAATGAGATTAAAATGAGGGAATAATGCATAATAGTATACATGACCAGTCAAAAGTTGAGCATACACAGAAACTTTATACATTTGCACTAAATATTTAAGAAAACTATCATAAAATTTACAATTTTTTCACCATTTAAGTCTGTATTAGACAGAAAATCTAATTTTTTATTCATCACTATTGACTTACAGAAAGCATCTAATATATTTATAATTATAACATGGATCACCAGAAAGCTGTTAGCTAACAAAGGAGCTATTAAATGATGAAAAATGTAACAAGAGCATTTAAAATTAAAGGACTAGTGTTTGACTCTTCATCACCCCATAACCTGTTAATGGAATCACAGACATACATTGTTTCAGACTCTTTCATCTTATGAAGAGAACTTGTTTTATTTTACTAACAACTTATCAATGAAACAATAAAATCTGCTGGATAAGTGGTAAAATCAGATAAGTGGTGAACAAACAAATATATACAACTCTTTGAAAGCAGAATATGAAGAAATGAGTGGTGACTTCTACACAGGAGTAAAAGGTTTGAAAATGTGTTTTTTCCAGATAATTTGACAAATAATTATTTTGCTAAATAATGCTAAAACACATTTCTCTCATTTAAGTCAGAGAACCACTCAGAGAATCACTCAGAGAACCACTCATAAAACTGCTGAGAGAACCAATTGGAGAACCATTCAGAGACCCTCAGAGAGCCACTCAGAGAACAGAGAAGACTGTTTGCTCTTTATATTTACCCTTTAGAAAATCAGATACTCACAGCACTTGCAGGCTGGTGGTTCCCTTCAGGTCGGGGAACTCACGAATCTCACTGGCGCCATTCAGAGAGCTAAGAGAAAGATTACAACTCGTTAGCAAAGTTCATAAGTAAAGGCCTTTTCTAAGAAGTTCATAGGCCATGAATAAAGTTAATTACTAAAGTTCTTTACTAAAGTTCATTATTAAAGTCCATTTGTAAAATGTAGAAGTATGGTTGCTGGTAAAACCTATATTAGAAATGAG
>JBBKCR010000766.1:0-13269 GCA_037577295.1 Ladigesia roloffi | reverse complement strand
GGTGCGCGAGAGAGAGACAAGCACACACACACACACACACACACACACACACACACACACACACACACACACACACACACACACACACACCCTTCCTGTGGCTGAAAAGCTATATCCTTTGCAGTTGAGCTGCTGCTATGCGTGTGTGGTGTTAGGTGTAAACGTCTAGATTAGGGCAGTGAAAACAGTCCATTCTCTCCTTGATCCCCTTATTCTGCAGCCTCACACAAAGGCAGCCTGGCACGCTGCACTAACATATGGCTGCACTGGGTCATTTCACTAACAGGTGACACATTTACCGGGGGCGAAATCTGGCATGCCACCACCGAGGACCAACTGTATGTAATGAATGCGGAGCCATAAATAGCCCTGATTCCGCCTTATAATGGCAGCACCAGAGCACGAGAACAACAACATGTCATCGACTGGTGCTGCAGAAAGTGAAAGCCTAGTGTACAATCATAACACTCCAGGCCATGAACACCAAAGCTGTTGTAGTTATGGTATAAAAAGGACTTCCATTCAGTGGTTCTGGGTGCCAGCATCATACAATAATGAAGCAGAATTAATACAGGGACAGCCATTCTTATATTTTGTTTCACTATTTCTTTCAGCGCATTGGGAAAAACCTGTTGAAGGTGCCGGTTTGAACCTTTTAATTGATTCCGCATTTGTGTTTGTATGTAGAAGAGGAGATATTTCATATTTCTAAGGCATGAATGTGATGAAATTGTCTTTTCTTCTGTTTTTACTATTTGTTTTTTTGCATTAGAGCAAACTCAGTGAAGTCAGATCACAGAGCTGAAACATACTGAATGTATATTAAATGTAAATGTCATTTATTCTATAACTTTATAATAGCTTGTTATATTTTCAATATTCAATTATTTGTATTGTCATCAGTACTGTACAGTACAGTACTTTGCAGAAGTCTTAGGCACCTGGGACAATTGTACATTAAACCTGTTTCCTACTGGACAGTAGTGTTAAGTTAGTGTTCAAATATTAATATTACAATAAATACAATAAACATTGTTACAGTTAAGATTGGTTTTATGTGTGGCAAGTGTGCTCCCGACCATTTCAAGATCTCTTTCCACATGGAAGTCATGAGGAATATTCATTTTAGCTACAATCAAATACCTGTTTTGGCTGGTTTTACTTAATTAGAGGTCAAGCTGCTTATAGAATTGTACAAATCCAAACAATGATTGAACCCAATAAGAAGAAATCTGAAACCAAACCTGTGTTCTTCTAACCAGCCCACAAAGTATCATTTCTAGTAAAAAAAAAAAGAAAATCTTGATACTTTTTTACTGCTTTCTTGTTCGTTTGAGTTTATTCTGATGTTCACTTGTGTTTTTGCTGGCAGGAAGAAACCCACTGCTGATAGAAACAGATTCATGAGTGCCTAAGACTTCTGCACAGTACTCTATGGGCAAAAATGATGTCACATTTTCCTATTACAGATTTAATATCTTTAAAAAAATATATTTAAATGTGGGTGTTCAGACTTTTGTATATGAGAGAATATATAATCTTGATTCCAGACTTTTTGTTTGGTCAAATGGAATCCATCTGATTCAGTTCACCACCAACTTTGATCATAATCTAAACAATGAGTGGGAAACTTTGCTTAAATCAGGCTTCATGTTTAAGCCTTGTCATATTTAAGGCTTCCAGCATTCTCCCAGCCATCAAAAACTACACACTGGTAAAAAAGGACGTATTGAATTTACAGCTCAAACACATTTAGCCACCACAATAACCCCTTTCACCCAGAATATGTGGGCAAATTGCTGGGTCAGGGTCAGACATGAAAGTTTCAAACAACAGAAGCTGCTGCACAAGTATGCAACCACTAAGATGCCTCTAGAATAGTTGGGATAGTTAACCCTGTGAATGTTCTCTGTGTGCAAAGAAGATATGCAAAGTAATTGCACAATGTAATCCAGAAGGGGGCGGGGCTGATTCCATTGAGGTGAGGCAGCGGACACATCTATTTCTTATTGCAGGAATGGAGGTCATTCTACTGTATGATTAGTTGTCAGTTAAGCACATTTATCTTTCACACACTATCAATGTAATCAAACAGACATAAATAAATAATGATGAATACAGGATTTTTTAAAAATTAGCCTCTCTATTAATGACAATCATTCCATGGAAATGTTGGTTAAATTCCAACTCACGCACCTCATTCTGCTTTATGAGGGATATATTTATAATATACTATATAAAAGCATAGTTAGTTATCTTATTTAATGAGGAGTATATAAAAACACTGCTGTAATCGCAATGAGACCAGTTGGAAGGCAAAACACTATTAGAAGAAAGTCAAAGGTAATTATCTCTTTTGTTTAAAAGTGAACTTTGTTTTCAATGAATTATTCTGTAAACACTGCATAATTTCTCTTATTGTTATGTATTGTCAATTCCTTTAAAATGAAGCTTTAAAAACTATACTTTTATTTGGAAATTAGGATAAATATTTTCAGTGGTTCTTAAAAATAAGACAATGTGGTTCAGTTCAATGTTTACAGAACACCTACAGAAGATAAAACCTGAGAAACTGAACATTTTTGCAGAGGTCTCATTATCAGAGCTGTATATGGGAGGACAGCTTTCCCAGACACTTATGCTGCTTATGCCATTGACCTTTAGTGAAAGAGCTTTCTAAAGAGAAAATCAACCAAGACCAGCCTAAAGTCCACCAGACAGATGGCTGGCTCAGTGTTTCCAGCCAATACAGCAAGTCTGGCTTGCATCCTAAATCTACCCTCTCACCAGTGACACAACTGATCCTCAGTCGACATCAGAACAGCTGTATTTGCCCATTGACCGAACTGCCAGCTATGTTTAGCGCTGAATGAGATGCTAGTGATGTACAGGTATGCAACACACATTCTATAGGCTAACATATAACATAGGCCATTTTATGAATGTAAGTGTTTATGAGGTCAATGAATAGATAATGCTTGTAAAATAGAAAACCTTTAATTAAAACACTCAAAATGTTTTCAACCTTAGCCCAGATGCAGTAGCTGCTCAGGTTAGCCTTCACAATCGGTAGTAAGTAGTAATGCAGTTTTGGGAATGGAAAGAATAATAAGAGCATAGACCCATATTCAGGTGGCTAGTTCATGTAAGCACTAGCCTAACATGAACGTTACTGAATGGACAGTTTCTGACTGCAGTGTTTGCTGGACATTTTTGGTTACCATATTGACACAAAGGTACACTCAGAGAAATATGTGGCCTATTTCCAAGGATTTATGTATTTGAATTAAAATCCATCAATTTGAATTACTTACATTTAACAGAAACAGGCCAATATATTTTATGTGCTGCATATTTGTCAGTCACGTGTAAAGGAAACAATTAAGAATGAGATTTGTGTAGTAATACCAATAAACCCGATGTGATTTGAATAGACGTCAAATTGATCTTTAAATATATCTGATGTAAACAATCTCATATATTTTAACTAAATTAATCTAGCTTGACCTAAAGCTCGTCAAATTTCAATCAGTTTTAACTGGCTGGAAGGTCATGAGTTTGAATGCCAGACTACAATGGCACCACTGAGGTTGTTGTGAGTAAGGTACTGTCCCTCTACACTCCTTCATGGATGCTTCTCTTGGCCAAATGTGTTAAATCTGGAGAATAATTTAGCTGCGTTTACACTTTGTGGTGTGGTTGTGGTGTGTTCGTGTACGACAAGTGGAGATTTTGCACCGCTGTGCCTGATACTCCAGTACCACACCCATTATTTTAAAAGAACGGTCCACATGTCAACAAATATCTGGTTTATGATGATCCTTTGGTAATCCCTTCCCATCACAGTGGGAAGATTGTGGCCTATAAATTCCACCTCAACAGATGGGCTACAGTCAGTAACTTAACTCTATACAGTGCACTTGGTATATGTAGCCCATTAAATGGCTAATGAGTGAAAGTACAAAGTAGGTGTTACTAACAAACTAATAAACCAGTGTGTGTTCTGCACTCTGTAACAGAGCAGACTGGGTATTGATATAGAATTTCAAAGGACAGTTTGTTTTGACATGGATGTTGTTCTGAATGGCCAAACAATCACAGATTAGCTTGGAGATCTATTGTTTTCTTCTTAGCGCAACTTTTATCGAAGGTCGTTACACTCGAGTGAGTGTGGGAAAACTTCAGTAAATACGTTCTAATTACACTCAGGCTGGTGGGGGTGGAGGGATGAAAGAGTTTTGGTACATATGGCCCACACCATGCCTTCTGGATAACAGACACATGAAATAATAAAGAGCAGATTCTTACCAGGGTCTATAGATAATGTCTGTGAGCCCAAATGCAGTAAAAATGGAACATAAAAGCTGATTTTGTTACTTTTCTACTTATATGTTTTTGATTGGATATATAAATAGTTTTACATGCAGGCATTGTTTCCACATTAACGGGTCGAAATGAACCTTAAAAGGAATAGTTTTAACATTGTGCATACTTAAAAGGTCATATTAACGCGTATTTTAGGCCCATTTCTATAAACTTTGAACAGGCTCAAACGCATAACAGTCCATGATTGATAGCGTCATTCGCGAGCTTGAGCACAAAACCACAACACATCGTTAAAAATGCTGCAAATATGTAAACTAGTGTTCACCAGCCCTTTGATTGGGTCTATCTTCTGGCTGTGTTTAGCGCCAACCTACATCTAACATGCTACAATTGCTTAAAGCTCCAGCCAATCAGGGACTAATGGAGAAGTTAATAAGCCAGAGAAGGTGTTGTAGATTGTGACTGGATTTACACTTTGTGAGGGTTGTAAACAATACTGGTTCAGGTGGATAGTTAAGATAAAAAAAATTAACTGTCCAGACTGCCATCTGAAATGACCAGCAGTGCCAGCATTTGTTCTGCTTTGTTAAGTCATTGTAATTTATAATCAAAGTGTCAGGCCTCATAAAAGTGATGTTTCACCACATGCAGGGCAGCTTTGTAAATCATGGTCAAGTTTTATGACCATTGCTTCTGCTGTATTTAATCTGTTACCTCATCCGCTATCAATGCACATGGAGAGAAGTCACTGAGATCATGGAAACTGAAGGAGTCGGTTACTGCAGGAGGTTCTCAGCGCAGTAGCCGTCGCGCTGGGAGTCGATTCTAATTCAGATGAACATTCCCCCTGACTCTCGTGCTGGACCCCGTCACTTCAATTATAACGTCACCGACTCCTCCACATTTTTGTCTCTAGCAGGAAAAATATATTTTCGCCCAAAGTCTTTGCAGGTCATGGAGGGGGAATTAATACTTTACTCTGTGTTCTGATGCCTCTGTAATGGCTGTGTTAGTTACAAAGCAAGGCTTCACGCTTACAAATACTGAAAAACTCACATTTCATAAAGTTACTAATCAGTATTTGAAGCAAAGTAAAAAAAGTATTTTCATGTAGACGTGTAAAATACATTCTTTCTCCACGTATAAATTGCATTCGTATTTTTCAGAAAGGCTGAGAGTGGCTGGAGGTTTTCCAGGCAAGCAGAAGCCCCACATGTTTCAGGTTGGTCTTGTTCCTCAAATGGTGAATTATGTAGTGGATGCAGTGTGGAATGAATACATGCAACCGCACCAGTCCTGAGTGTTAATCCATTAAAAGCCACTTAAGGGAAACCTAAACACCCCCACTGACCAAATATGTTTTGGATCAGTGAAGGTCATTATCTATTCAGAGAGCATCTCCTCTCCTCGTGCACACTACATAAAGTTTCATTAAATAATAGTCTGCTCTGGTTCTCACACTGTCCTGGAACTTGTGTTTTCTCATATTGTGTCACTTTGGATAAAAGCAGCTACCAAATGACTGCAATGAAATGTAGTGAGTGCTAGACCGTGGACTCTGAAGTGATAGGATCGTAGCAGTGGCTGTAGTTAGTGTGTGTTATGCTAGTATGAGTGTTTCAGGCAGCTGGGCGGGAGTAATCTCTCAAGGTGATGCTAGTTAGCAAGGGTGCCTGTTAGCTGAAGCATGTGCTAGCCTCCATCCATGTATTTTTGGTAGTATCTTGTGATACAATTAATAAATTGCAGAGAAAAATTGCCAAAATGTTGTATCTAATCAGAAAATCCGAAAACTTCATTGATCCCGGAGTACACTGCCTATGTTATGACTGAAAGACACACAGAGGCACAAAGACAAGAGCAAAATGAAATGAATGTTGAATAAAAAAACTATAGAGAAGTAACCCACCAAGTGGCTTGGAGTGAGTTATTGCACTTAATAGGGAATCATGTGGTGATATTAAGTAATGAAAAGTAATATTGACATAAGTAGTGGTGCATCTTATTCAGGGTTATATCTAGTTTATAATATTTCTGATAAAAATTATTGATTTATCGTTGACCACCCCGAAAAGAAGACCCTCGGAATGAAAGAAAGGGATTCAGAAGGAAGTCATGGAATCCCCATGAGTGTGTGTGTGTGTGTGTGTGTGTGTGGGCAGGAATGCTGTGCACTGTAAAATGCATGGTATTACCGGATGGTCACGTCTGGTCTGGCATCGTTAAGTAGTCTGTCTAACAGCAGACATGCAACACCTTCTCCTCAGTTCCTGCAGAGGCCACAAGGGTGAGGATATCACTGGACAGGGGGACACGCTGACAGTTTGGAGTTTTACTGTCTTCTCCATTCCCCCGAGTGTGTGTGTGTGTGTGTGTGTGAGTCAGGGTAAGATTATGAGAGCAGTGTGTAAGACTGGATCAGTGAAAGCTGCAGGATGACTCACACCAGCAAGACCAGACAAGCACCTGACACACAGCGTGGGAGTGCGAGGGGTTTCGGAAAATGAAATCAAGCTTGCTAATAAATTCTGATAATGTACTATCATCATTCTTATAGTCCACTCTACCTTTCCTGCTTCTTCTGCCATTCCTCTCTTCTCTTCCACCCAATCTCCTCTACCGCTACGTCTCTTCTTTTTATTCCACCATTTGAGTCCTCTCTAATTTCACATCTCTTCTCTTTTCCTTCATTCTTTTTTTCCTACTGTACAACTCCTCTACTTTAATTGAAGATATCTGACACCAGGTATGGATCTCCAGATGTTAAAAATGCTAGATCAGCTACAGCGGGAAAGCAGAGTCAATTCAAAGCAGCATGAATCCAATCCAATTTGAAAATAAATCTAGCTTCAAATACCACTCCATCTTATTTATGCAGTCTTGTGTCATATTGTTGTCTGTGTATTTCTTTCTACTCTTCGAAGTTGTACCGCAAATGGTTCTTTGGATGCCATTCAAGGACCATTGTGAGTTTCCCAAAAAACCTAAATCTGTCAATGAGAAGAAGAGTTTGGAGATTTATAAAGAACTTTTATATAATGAAAGATTATTAGTCAGTTTCATAAGCGAGGTTTTGTGCAGTTTCTTCGTAATCACGAATCTCATTTACACATCTTTATTTACAGATCCTGTAAAGAACCAACCAGCAATGGTTCCTCTATGGTATCATGCTAAGAAAACCTTTTAGGAACATTTTGAGTAGATACTTTTGGATTCATGTATAATGTGAAATGCTTCAGACAAATGAGTTCATTTTAAAGCTTAGTAGAAAAAAATTTAATATCAAGAAGATCCATGTGCTCTCTACAAATGCCATCATCTTACCACTAGCATGAAGGTCTAATGGTAAGGATGTTTGACAAACATTCGGTGTCCTTAATGTTCCACAGATCACTGCTCTGCTTAATACAATGAAAAATGAAAAAAAAAAAAAAACTAAATGTTTTGGCGTCCTTGCAGTCAAGCCCCTGGTGTTATTTTTTGTAGGGTCTCAGAGCTCATTTCGCTTATTAGCCCAACTTCAGGTCAGATGTACTCCAGAACATAATAAATGATGTTAGTCCTCAGACCTCTCAGGGTGTTATGCATCATTCAACAGCCTTGGGCTTATCCAAGCACCTGAAACTGAAGATGACTGAATCTTACAAATCACCAGAAGACTATAACAGATATGAAAACCCTTCCTGCTTTTTATTATTACAGTCTGAAGTGTCACTAAGGAGAGGAACTTACTGACATTACTGTTAAAGTCCACACAATTTGTGCATGACCAAGAAAATCTGATAAAACCGGTCATAAACTGGTCAAGTATGCAAAGCAAAACCCTCACATCTCCGCCAAGGACCTACAGAAAGATTTTTCTGGCAAAGGAGTGGTAGAGCACTGGCCTAATGTGCTGTGTTGTTGCAAAAACATCGTCAACATGGAAGGGTCAGCAGAAGGTTACTTTAACTGAAATTTCATAATTAAAGTATACACAACACATAAACCATTTTTGGACGTACTGTGGTCTCATGAACTCTTGTGCTACAGCCACAACGGTTTGATAGGAATTGGATAAATTCAGTGAAAGAACACCTTGTTAAATGTATCTCTATTAAACAGTGGTAGCCAGTGGTACAGGACAAAATTATTCTAGTAAAACCAAAACATTCTGGAAGCTAATGTCCCACCCTCAGTGAAGGCACAAAAGAAGAAAATAAGTTGGATTTTGCAACAAGATAATGATCCAAAGTATCTATCTACATCCAAGTAATACAGAAAAGTATTTCGTCTGAATATCTTCATAAACATATGATTAGACCCTTTGTGCAAAATTAAGATTTCTTAACATAATAATAATAATAATAATAATAATAATAATAATAATAATAATAATAATAATAAATGTAATTTATAAGCACTTTTCACAACTCTCAAGGACAAATGTAATACAATTAAAGAATATATACATGAAATTAAGAATAGTTTATAATTATGTTTAACAGTAAATTTTATTATAAATACATACATGTTCAATATAAATATATTATAAATATTATAAATATATGTCAGCATTTGTCAGATTGTCATTTCCGAGAGATTGTGATTTCAACTAACTTATTAAGTACCGACTGAAAAGGTCTTCAGATACATTTGCCACATTTTATCATAAAATCATCAGCAATCGGTCATTTGACTAGGGGTGCCAAGCAACTGTGTACAAGTTGCTTGATACCTCAACACGGTTTAGGCATACAATATGCACACTGCACGCACTGCTATGAGAAAAGTCATGTTGGATTGTTTTGGGAAAAATCCCTTTAATATTAGTCCGTGTGACTGGAAGACCCCCAGTTAAACTGACAACACCACAAAGCTCAGATGTGATTTACAGATCGTGGCAGCGACTGTCGGATAAAAAATGTAGTGGAATTTGTGGGTCGTGCAGTGTGAAGGGGGCATTGGAGGATCAGGACTAATAAAGCCAGTGACCCCAGGAAAGGAAGCAGGCCTACGTACTGGAACCAGTCCTAGGATGCTCTATCACACAGGGACTCCCTGCTCCGAGCCAGTTCCTGTCTCTCTGATCTTCCCAGAGGGAGCACTTCAGGAAACTGATCCAGCTCATCCATACTGGACCCCTCTCTCGCTGCTCTCCCTCCAGTTTATTTATTCCATCTCCAAGCAATTGTTTAGTGGTTTTGGGAGTCATATTGCCTCTGTTTGTGTATATTTCTCGTCCCTCGGCCTCCACACGAGTTGGATTCATGGCTGTGCTGAGAGCTATATGTATCTTCAACTGAATGTTTGGATGTTTCTGTGTTATAGCCAGGCACTGTGTTAAGTGATATAAAGCAGCGTGATTTATTCCTTGGCTTGCGATGAGGCAATGACCTAAGAAAATGGAAGGAGAATGATGGAAGGGCCTTTGGTCCTGCCCTGACGTGTCATGCCTGAGGCTGGAGTAGTCCAGGTCTCCTGGACTGCCCTGAAGAACCAGCAGGGATTGTTACACCTGGTCTTAAAATAGCCTTGATGGTAGTGTTGTTAATGAGTGTCAGGGGATAGGATAGGCAAAGTAGAAGTAGGGCTAATATAAAATAAATAACACCAGAACTCCAGGTATGGATCTTGTCAATAAAGTATTTATTAATATAATAGTACTTTACAGAATATTAGAAATAACCCAATCAGCCAAATGAGAATCATAATTATTTTTGAAGGGGTTGGTTGTCATTCCATGCTTCTTTAGCCTACAAGCCAAAGAACAGGAAAATGTTAACTTTGAGGTCCAATAAGGTCAGAACTGTGTTAAAAAAAGAAGATAAACATCTCTTTAATATAACTTGCTACAATAGAACAGCTTAATCCAAAACCACATGCCTCAATTTTTGTATTCTTTTGTATTTCCAGTTGGGTCTCTACTGCTCCTATAAACACTTTAAGTGTGAACAAAACGCCCATCCATTTTCTGTGAATCAACAGAAAGATTTTAGTTTCATGAATCATATGCTTCCACGAGCCGTTTGGACGACTCCCCTATTGTGATGTCAGAATAGGAAAATTTGCATAGAATCACCCCTCATCTGTCGAGCCCCCACCCACTAAATTAGTTGAAGATGTGCCATTTTTGTCCCCAGGTTTCACAAGCATGCATGAGATGCTGAGCACTATGGCTACAGGCAAAGGCAAGTCACCATGAAGTGTTGTGTTCATCTTGCTCTGGGTCCGACCCGAGGTCCAATATATAGGGCTGGATAGCACCTGTGTTTCACTTGTATCATGTGAATTAGCAAGGGTTGGGACATTTTATTTGCAGAAAAGTGACATGACCGTTAAACAGCTTATTCTGAAAGAGACTGTAAGTGTCAAGAATAGAGCTTGTGACATCTCTTTATGTGAGAGTGATTTTGTTAAAAGTACTTCATGAATAGTCAAATGTGCATTTTCTGCAGCAGGCTTCCATTATTGAAAAACTGGTATTTTCCAGAGTAGAGGCTACATCAGCAAAGACATATTATAAAAACATTTTCTGTCTCTATCTCTGACTCTCCTTCTGTAATTATTAAAATAATAATTTCTGATCATTTTTATCCACTTGTGACATTTTAACAACCAATATGACACATTGTTGACAGCCATAACTTCTTTAGATTTTTTTCCTTACATTTATGGAGCGAGAGAGAGGTAGATATGCTTATAGATAGAGACAGATAAAACGTGGTTAGATAGACAGATAGACAGGCTTAGAGGAAGATGTCACTTCTTTAACAAAACTGGTACATGGCATTTCATGTTCAGCATTTCAACATTTCCTTTCAGTCTCAAGTTACCATCATGTTTTGGATGTTTGAGAAGTCTGTGACAGCTTTTCATTTGGTTAAATAGGATTTTGGCCAGTGTTCAATGCTTGATCAATGTTTGAAACAGAAGCTACAAAAGAGCACAGTTGTGGGAGGAGCAAGGTCACACATGGATGCATGATTAGACTCCCAGTTCGGAAATGATACCAGTGATATCAGAGACTTAAAGCAAATAAATCACCACCACATAAACTCCTGCAGCAGCGAGTGGTTTGACTTCCCTGAACTCAATATGTGCAAACGGACACACCCATACTCTTACACACGCTCTCTCTAGTTCTGCACAAGTCAAACACCAGTTAATTAACTCAAAACCCAAAGAAAACAACAAAAACTCTTTTGTCATCAAAGTAAAATGTGCTTTAAACCATCAACGAGTCATGTTCTTGTTTTTCAAACTTCCCATGTTTTCTCCTGTTTCTTCTAAATGACGTGAGAGACATGATTCAAAATCTTTAGGTCAGCCAGCGACACACAGACATGAAGCTAATGAAAATCTGATGTGTTAGTGGTCCGCGATGTCACCGAAAGCAATTATTTCGAGTCTACTGTGGTACCCTAAGCAGCAATTCCACTAATAAAAAGAATGAGAGAAAGTTCAAGAAGCTGTTCCCAGTGTTCTCTGGAACGGCTCTGATAATCAAATTCAGAAACTTACATAAGAGGATGTGTTTTGCTTTTTCTCCCGTCGAGCTCTCCAGAACAAGAACACTTCCAGCTTCAAAAAATGCAGCAGGAAAAGTTGTGATGAAGAGGAAATGAAATTTTACCTTAAATCACATGTCTCACCAGCAATGGTTATTACTTTTAGACTTAGCAGGGGTCTTAACTTATTCAAATGAGTTAGTAGAAAATTCCCATGTTGCCATAAACAAAATATCAGTGGCTATAGTCACAGTGACCAAGGACAAATGAATCAGCATGTAGAATTCCACTTTTCTGGGCACTTTTTATGTACATGAGGCTTCTTTTAATGATTGAAAAACATTTTTAGGGTTTTACAGGTTAGTAAAGACTTATGAATCTACATTTTGTCTCTATCTCTGACTCTCATTCTGTCATTTTTGAAAGATCCATATATTATACTTTACATCCTTTGGGGCAGTTAGTAGCCTAGTGGTTAGGGAATTTACCCTGAGATTAAAAGGTTGTGTGTTTAAATCCCTGGACTGCTAGCGTCCTCACTAAGGTGCCCTTTAGCAAGGTACCATCCGCACACACTGCTACCTGGGTGCCTCTCATTGGTGACAGTGAAAAAATGAATGAATGCAGAGAAAGAATTACACATTGTTCACTGTGCTGTGGAGTTTCCATGCATGACTTTAAGGCACCACTTTACTTACCCACTGTAAACATTTCTGACATTTTTAACTACTACCATTATATTTATATGTATCGCAAAGTCATAACTCATTGTCAATTGAACCTTTTCCAACCTACTTAAACAACCTGTGTTTGCTACAGTCCTTTAAAAACATATGCAAATGACCTGTGTTCTCATTAGCCTATATTGTGTCAGATTCGAAAAACTATCCAGGCTGAAACACTCAGTATGAATGGAATGCTTCACATTGTGGTATTCAAATGCAATTTAGTTTCCTTCAGGTTTCAAGCAACAAATGTGCAACACATCTACAGGATTTGTATATGCAAATCAGAGGCCATGACAAGAGGGGTTAAATTAATCTCGCATTGTTGAGATTGTTGCTGAAGTGTGTTTCATCTCTCTCTTTCTTTCATTATTTCTCCCGCTGTCCCTTTATTTAATAATTTCTCTCTCTGTCTCTTTCTCTGTTTCTATCTCTGTCTTCCTCACTCTCTCTCTCTCTCTCTCTCTCTCTCTGTCTCTCTCTCTCTCTCTGTCTCTTTCTGTGTGTTTCGCTCTGTCTCTTCGTTTGATTATTTCTCTCTCTGTCTGTCTCTCTCTCTCTCTCACTTATTCTTTCACTCATTTATCTCTCTCTCTCTATCTCTCTCTCTCTCTCATTCTCTGTCTCTTTCTGTGTGTCTCTCTCTGTCTCTTCATTTGATTCTTTCTCTCTCTGTCTGTCTCTCTCTCTCTCTCTTTCTCACTTATTCTTTCACTCGTTTATCTCTT
>JBBKCR010000756.1:0-13270 GCA_037577295.1 Ladigesia roloffi | reverse complement strand
AGACACACACAGACAGACACACACAGACAGACACACACAGACAGACACACACAGACAGACACACACAGACACACACAGACAGACACACACAGACAGACACACACAGACAGACACACACACAGACACACACACAGACACCCATGTCAGCCCACAGAATGCTTTGTTACTCTGCCAAGTAACCTTTAGAGTTCTGTCAAAAATAGAAAGCAGGTCTTTCTTTACCAGGGAGGCATGTGTGAGCAGTAGCTCCTCCTCTATGGAGCTGTTCTTATGTCTCTTCTCCCAGTTGGTGGTAAGAGACGGAGAGTCCTCATCGCTATCCAGGTTTCTGTTTAGGAGTACATGGTACCTCCAGTTTAACATTACTTTGAGCAGTAATGTATTAATCATAAACCATTATTCTTTATTATTCTGAAAACCAACCTTTTTCTAGATATTTGTGTGGCAAATGAGGTCTCTGCCTCAGTGAACGGCGGCAAAATCAGCTGGAAGTCATCATCCATAGAGATATACGGGGCTAGCATGTCCAAATCCATCTCTTCCAAGTCCTACAAGATTACATCATGAGGAGTTCTGCTTTTTTCTACAAGCAGTTATTAAAACTGATGCTAGTAAAAAAAGAAAAGCAAAAATTATAAAAAAGGGGTTACCGTTTGCTCTTTCTGAGATGTTTTTACTTCAGGCTTTAGGGCGAAGAACTTCTCCACATCACCGGTGTCCATAGGCAACTCCTCAACTGAGCTCTGAGGGGCCGAGCAACAATTATTAGTTAAAGACAAGCCACTTCATTGAGAGAAAAGAAACCCAAACAAGTACATGACATTTAAAGAATATCCCATCTAACCGGAGCAGGTGACGGAGGTGAAGGGCTGTCGAATATGGGTGAGAGGAGCTGGCGGAGCCTAGGGGTGCAGAGGTCCTTGGGACATTCAGGCAGAGTGTCGGGGTTAGATGGGGGGCTGAAAGATAAGTCCATGTCCTCTGCAGCGAGAGAGAGAGAGAGAGCGTAAGAGAGATAAAGAGAGAATAAAAATGTGAATGAAAGGTTGAAAGTGAGGCTGATAAACCACGAGTGGTTAAGTTTACACACAAATTCTGTAGTAAAACCCCAAAAAATAACATTGTCATCAAGAAGTTTGGGTTTAATTACTGTTAGCAAATATTTTAGAGGACCCTTTATGCTAAGGCCCAGCAGTTTGATAGGCCTGCTATCAGTGCTACTGGCACTGGAAGTGGCCTGCTTGATTTATTAACCAAAAAATTAAAACCTCTCCATATTGCAGGTGTGAAATTCCACTCATATTTCAAGTGTCCTATTGCATAATTACACCTCTAAGGAAAAACTAGGAGTGTGTACTAATGCACTACCTGTCAGGGGTATGATAACGTCTCCTGCAGCAGGTGCCAGCTGCAGCAGATCCTCAGAATTATCCTTCAGCTTGTTGAAGAGCTCAGAACTACTGCTGCTGCTGCTGAACTCATCTTTCTCCATCTCTGCAACATCCAGACTCTTATCTTGTTTCAGCTTACCACGGGTCTGCTCCACAGAGAACACAGTGTCGGCCTGCTCCACTCCACTAAGAGAAAAAACAAGATTTTCAAACCTCAGTTCAGAACTTTGCAGATTTAATCAGCTGCTGTAATGCTAATTGATATTTTCAAGTAACACAAGGCAAAAGTGCCATGAAACCAAAACATCCACAGAGACTTTTAATTAATACCAAGCTTGTATACAGATTCAGTAAAAGCTTGGGCTAAAAAGACATCTGTAAAAGTAAATCCCGTACAGACCAATGCACTGTTATAATTAGGGCTGCCCCCAAATAGTCGACTAAACAATAGTCGATATGAAGAAGACTTGGTCGAATACATTTTCATTAGTAGGTTAGAAAAAAAAATTACGTGAAGTCAAAAATCAAAGCAACGCGAGAACAACGCGATCTCGTGCCTCGAGGCGCAATCACTTCCATATGACAGAAAATGCTAAAGCATGATATTAGCGCGTTCAAAATGAAACTGCCGCTACCAGGCAGTGGAAAAGCACCATATGATGACGTGAACACTTTGGAGTTTACTGATTGGTGGTTGCTGTCATTGCGTCACGGTGTTTTTACTCGGCAGTCCTTTGCCGTGCTTCTTCAAGCCTCGTCTGGAGCCAACTCTTTCGTTTTGATGGAGAATAAGAAACAAAATCCAAGAATAAGAAAATAAGAATAAGAAATAAATTTCCTCTGATTTTAATCCATTCTGACGACGTAATTACTGTATTCTTCGCCCTAAAGACACACTTTTTCTTCCCCAAAACAGGGGTTGGTGCGTCTTCAACGACAAATATACATTTTGCCTACAATAAAACTGCACCTAACTTTGTGTGATGCTTGATCGCAGTCCTCTTTTTATGCTGTGTGCTGCAGTCAATCCAAAAACAAGACTAGACACGACATGTGACGATAACGAAACGAAATCTATAATGTATTTTTGTTGACGAATATGAACGAGACTAAATGTGGTTTACAATATAAAAACTGTGCTAAAGTGTCTCTTCATTTTCGTTGACAAAAACGAGACGAGACGTTATTTCCTGTGCGATAGTGAGGGGAGAAAAAAAGTAAAGGACGCTTGACCTTAGAGATTAACGATGTTACGTCCCAAAATTTTCGTCCACTGTGAATTAGATTCAGATTCTCAGCTCGACCCCCGAACCCGGTTCGATATTGCCTTCCACCACCCTTGGCTCAGACCGAGCTGTGATGCAGCATTTGAGTTGCTCGGAGCTCCAGCAGGGCGGGGTGTCAGCTTATAGATGCACCCACAGTTCAAAGCGTGTGTTATAACGGCCTGCAGATAAAATGAAAATAATTACAGTCAAATTGTCGTGCCGGGTTGGTTTCGGACACAAGTGCACGGGTTTGGGTCATGTCGGTTGTAATTTTTTGGGCCCGATCTGGGCTCTAATGTAAAGGAAATGTATCGAAAGTGGACAAAAGTTTTTCTTGATTTTTCTCCTTTAAATTTGGGTGCGTCTTATATTCCGGAGCACCTTATAAGGTGAAAATTACGATATATCCATTTTTTACCTCATGTTTTTTACCTCAGTTCCGCTCGAGCTGCGTCTCGGTCGCTGCGCAACCAGTTGTAGTGGAAGGGTAGAGCCGAGCCGAGCCCAGTGGACTGTACCTTTCCTTGTATATACGCAAGTTAATTATATTAAATCATAAACGACTGATTAGTCGACTAATCGCTAAAATGCGGGAGTGTTAGTCGACTAGGAATATCTTTAGTCGGGGGCAGCCCTAGTTATAAGAGATCTGTGGGGAGAGCATCTGTATGCATATATGCACATATATATAAGCCTCCATTGTGGTTTCTAATGCCAACTGGTTTACATTGGTTAAGTTAATGTATGTGCAAAAAGAACTCCAACCATTATTCATCACCCAAAGTACCTGAGGATGAAGTTAAGACAGACTACAGCCTCTGGTTGGGAAGTCTTGCTGTTGTAAATGACGGTGGCTTGAGTCTCAGTCCAGACGAAGCCGCCGTTCTTAGCTAGGAAGCGGTAGTGGCTGGTGCACACTTGACCTTTGGAGAACACTGTGGACAGAGCAGAACATTATGTATTGTTTAAAATTTACCAGAAACAAAGAGTATTTGCTTTTCTGTATATTCTAAATATGGTCTACACTGATTATCAAATTAGGTAAAATTGCCACTGTAATGGTGAAATCACAACATTTTACTTACAAATGTGCAAGCTTTTTGTCACATGATCAAAATCCATGGCATAGAAAAACTCATAGGCTGAACGGCCCATCAGCTCCTCCGACTGGTATCCAACCAGTTCAGTCACCCTGTGGACACAGATGCTGATGGAATATTGCTTTGGACACAGGCCCCATGATACTTTATAAGATCTGTTCTATATTAGGCTGCAGCTTTCAAAATATGACAGCAGGGCTGAGGTGTGTGCATCATATCAAATGTGTCACAGCACGCTTTATAGAACTGCTGACATCTCACCCCCTGCTCAGTGTGCCTCACCAGGTTAACACAAGGGGGCGTAGTTAGTCAGATACAAAGGCATGTTACAACACATTTAGTTCCACTCTGGATTAAAGCTGTCTCTACTTGTCTAGCGAAAATCCCACACCCATTCATCTACGCACGCACACAGATCTTTCAAAGGAGCTTAGAAGTCCGAACAAAGCGAACCATAAGCAAATAATGAACAAAAACTATACCTAATCAAATATAAAAAACTCTTGATTAATAAACCATTCTTTGCTCTAGTGTTTAAAGCCGAACAGCCGAAGGGGATTCCACCTCCCACAAGATATATATACTTTGATGCTTGTGGGGGTTCCTTCAGCGAATCAGTTCAAATGGTTTGCCTATGGTAAGTCTGGTAAATGGTCATGAGGATCACAATAAGAGTGTGGATGTGTTTCATGAGGAAACAGAAACAGCTTCTGCACGTAGGCTCAGCATAGTTATTATTAGAGCAGTGTGTGTGTGTGTATACAGTGCAGGCACGCGCACACACAGCACAGGCATCCTGCGGCCTTGCCAAGAGGTGAACTGAGTGCGTTTTATCAGACAAACTCTGTCGACCTGCCACACGTGCCATTCAGATGTCCATGATTATTTCATTCTGCGTGCTAGTGCTGTCTAAACAACAACACACAACCGTGAAGGCCCATTTATGTTCTTTTACGAAGAAATTTCTTAGAAACTAATAAAGCAATATAAAAATATTAATCAGCAAGTTTAAAAATAATCAACCAGGGACAACAGAACCTCAAACATCACAGTAATAGTTTAATCTCCATTTAAGCTGTGTATTAATTCTTCAAAACCAACCATGTTTTTTCAATGACAGCTTTTAAAAAAAAAGTTAAATCAAGCAGATTTCATGACTGGAAGTACACATTTCATCTTTCTACATCATACAAAATGTTTTAAACACTCATTTTCTACACCCAATCTCTGAAGTGCAAATTCTTTGAGTGGTTTTGGGACTTTAAATAACTGCCCTGGGAAATGTGTGGTTGTGCTAATGGAGGTCTCTCTGAATGGTGCTTGTCCTAAATATTACCAGTCAGGGTGTATAGGTTACATTTTTAAACATGAAAAAAATGTGTCTTCTCACCTGCCATCACACTGTGTGAAGCTTAGGTCCATGTTGTGGCGGGAGAGGAAGGTATTGCTGTCGAGTGGGAACTCCACGTAACCTGGGTGGGGGATGGGCTCACACAGCAGAGTGAGGTAACTCCCATTAGGGGATGAACTCTCCAGTTCACTGCTGAAGGTCTGCATGTGACCTGTGCAGTGAAGCACCTGGGAAATTAACGGAAAATGAAAGACAGTCAAACATCTGACGTCAATCTTGGTCCCACTGGATTGAGCAAATAAAATCACAGTCACAGAGTTTAACGAACGTCCCAAGTGACCACAGAGTCAGAGTGAGAAGAAAACACTTATGTAATATTACAGACAACAACTTATAGTCCTTTAATTCTCATCTACCAAAAAAAGAATAATTACAACATGATGCATATGTTATTAACTGTATAGAAGTTAATATTCCATTGAGGCAGCTTTGGGACTACCTTCCAGGAAGCAGACTTGATGTTCACCGTTCTGCCCCGGTTGGTGAGGGTGCTCTTCATTCGCAGAAAGAAGTTCCACTCTATAAATCGTTCTGCCTTCTTCTTACAAAATCCTGTGTACGAGAGAATACAATACAATGAACCTGTTCAATCAGTAGTGAATGAAATGGCCAGTGGGTTTAACAGCCTGTATGAAGCATGGGAATAAATGAACAGCCCCACACCTGGTTTAGTGGTGAGGAGGTCTCTCATCTCCTCTTGATCACAAGGGTGGACATAATCATATACGCTCTGTCCAAGCAGCTCCAGCTAGAAAAAGATACATCAGAAGAGATCAGACATGATCCAGACTTTAAGTAAAAAAAAGCAACCCAGCAACATACATGCATGTCATTAAATCATCCCCAGAATATTAACATGAAGGACAACCAATGTCGTTTACTCAGCAACAGACACAATTAGTCTGTTTGAAGATTATCTAAAATAAGTAGAGTGACTGTGGGGTTTTACATCCTGTGACATGCCACCCCACATATCTCAAGTAAGGGATCCGCTGCATTAACTAATTTGCCACTCCAGCCTTCACCCTCACATACTCTAGAGGCCATTTAAATTCATTCCAGTGTATCATTTTGGAATGGCAATACGATGGCAGCCAAACTTCTTGCCAAAATGTCCTTGCCTCTGAAAGCTGTCTATGTGATTCCAGGGTAGCCTGGGAAGTATTCCAGCCTCTTTGCACGCAAAGCAATGTGATCCTTTCCAGCCTCTGTGTTTACTTTATGTATATATACAGATGAGATGTTGTGAGATCACGAACAGTTCCCATTTCAGCACCCCTACTATACACTGCCTCCTATGCAGAACACATATTACTATAAGATGAACACTAACCTGCGCGATGCCAATATATTTGCTGACATTGTCAGAAAGGAAGACCATGTCTCCTTCTTCTGTCAGCACTAGAATAAAGCCAGCCAGAGCCTGCTGGTAAAATGCATCTGTAGGGTCCCCCTCTTCCTCAATTTCTGGCTCCGCTTTAGTTGTTGCTGCAGAAAGTAAAGTGACAGAAGCAAAAGTTCTAACCAAGACCAAGAAGCTTCCTCTTTGTTCACACAATGAGTTTCTCTCACCCATTAGCGATGAGAAATAGAGAATTAGAGGCTCCAAAGTAGATTATGACACCTGAGGTACAATATGATTATTCTACTAAGACTTCTAAAGTAGTTTGATGAGATAGATACCCACACACACTCCCAGTCCAAAGTTTGCACACAACTTCTCATTCAATGATTCCCTTTGTTTTTATTATTGGCTACATTTTAGATTAATATTGAAAACATCACCTAATGCTCTGATGACAGCTTTGAACACTCTTGGCATTTTTTCAGTCAGATTAATTGGGAATAGACCTGGAAGGTGTTTAATCAGCTGTTCTTCATCAATGGAGTGCCTTGCCTTCTTAATGTGGATCATCAGGACGGGTTGGTACACAGTTATTGATCCTGTTCCACTAAGGTTCTACACCACATTATGGCAAGAACAACTTAAACCTGTTGACTTGCACACAATCACCAGGGGGGGTTTTATTCCTCCTGTGGTCATGTTGAAAAAAAAAACACTTTTTAAAACCTTAATTGGAGTAATTTCACCTTGGAACCAAGATTGGATTGATTGTAGGCTTGTTATCTCTCAAATGAACTGTGTCTCGCGTCTCTGTGAGCTTGTTTGAGTGAGCAAACAACGTTTGAGTCCCGCCCCAACTCGTTTTTGTCACATGAAAAATGTTTGTTGACTGCAGCACACACAGGACAAAAAGAGGACTGCGAGCAGCACCACACAAAGTTAGCTGCAGTTTTAATGCAGGCAAAATGTATATTCGTCACATAAGACACACCAACTTATCTCCTCCAGTTTTGGGGAAGAAAAAGTGCGTCTTATACGGCGAAAAATACGGTAACTAAATAAAAAGAACAACAGTCCACCTTTACCTTATTACAAAACATATTCTGGTTTAACTCTTTGTTTACTGTGTAATTTCATGTGGCCTTTTTGTTTGTTTTCAATATTAATCAGCAATGTAGAAAAAAAAACTACAAAGGCAAAACATTGAATGAGAAGGTGGGTCCAAACTTAATATTGGGATACTAGCCTGACGACTTAATGACCTGGTATGCGGGTTAGCATTTTTAGGAGCTTACGGGAAGGTAGGATTTGCCGTAAGCGCAGATAGCTGAGGGTCACTCTCATGATGGCGGCTTTGTCCAGGTGGGAGGTGACGCGCCGTGCAAGTGGGAGGGAGTGGGCAAGTTCATAAAACACCTCCGTCTCCTGACTGCGCCGACAGCGGGCTGCATCACGTGACCGCACCTTCCGCAGGTCTGAGCTCGGCCTGCCAAAGAGAGGCACAAGGGCATGTCTGAAAAAGTGCTGTTTAAACAAAACTAGAAGTTCCACAAACAGGTTTTTTGGAACACACATAGAGGTGTTTCACATAGCAGGATTTCAGTTAAACCCAACTAAAGCCTGAAGGCGAGCCTGTCCAACTGTACGAGAGGAAAGAGACGCCCCGCTAACTAACACGGCATGTCCATGTAAATTAGATCCAGAATTTCCTACAGTTTTAAACTGAAGACCCCGTGGAAATAATGGAGTTCTAAATGAAACGGTTTTCATGCAAAATAATAATAAAACAAAAAAATAACATTTTATTCACAAAAATAAACATCATGAGTACACTGGGGTGATTCCAACCCATCCCATCCCCCACCCACAACCGTGATGTTTTCCAACATTCTCCGTACCAGGAGCAAAAGTAGCAGAAATAAGTGAAATACCACATAAGCACTATGCCACAATCCCTCTCACATTCTTCCCTGTTGTAGATTATATTTTCTTATGGAGAAGATTCTAATGTTTCAGGGCTGCAATGTTAGTTTTAGTTTGGCCAGAGAAAGGAGAGCAGACTGTTTCTTATGATGGGAAACAGCCTCCAACTCCCAGCTCCCTTCCCCCAACTGCTTCCAGCAACACTGCTGGGTCTTTGTGCTGTTCAGGGATCAGAGCCCCTCCTCCAGTCTTGTTTTTCTTGCTCTAAAAAGATTCAACCCTGACCCTGACGACTTGTCCTGACATTCCAGCTCAACCCTAAGCACGTCTCAGGGCTCAGAATGGCCAAAGATTACTTTCAAGATGAGAGGGTCTGACGTCAGATCCCTCCAGTCCAACGCCCTTTCCTTCAAGTGGAAGAACGACAATTTTCTGTCTTATCGTATTTCACTGGACGTTCCAGCATTCACATTTGCCAATAACGGCCACCAAGCTAAAAACATTTAAACAAATAAAACATCATGCTTTCTTTTTTGATACACAAACAAATCTGAATGACTGATTCAGTAATGGTAATTCATTGCCGCAACACATTTCAAACAAATAAATATTTTACCCCCCCACCCCGTTATCTCAAATTTGCTGTTGAGCAAATAATTAAAGCTAATTATAAAAACATTTTACAAAATGCGATACCACAATAATGCTGTGCATGGTGATTCTATTTACTCTTGACATTTTCCATTGCAGGAGACTCATTACGCTAATGTGAAACAGGAAAAGATTTTGAATATCTATGTTTTCTAAATAATGATGTGTATGCAAAGAACAAAAATTATCATTGGGGAAAACAGAATGCATAAAGAACTTAAAATGAGAATTAATTAATTTAAGGAAATGCCTTGTTGTAACATACTGGACGCCACCGACCTTACACAAACAGAATTCTTACAGTGCTTGTGTGCGATGACTGAGACTCGTGTTTCGTCACGGTGTGAAGCACTTTCATAAGAACGTAAAACTGAATGCAAAACTAACTCTAGACCCGGGCAACAAAAAAATAAAATAATGCACTGATGTAACATGGAGCAAAAATGTAAAGTAACTTTAAACCAATGAATACTCCTTAGTCAGCTATGCAAAGGTCATCCAGTGTCAAATCGCAAGGGGTGTTCATTCGTGTGTGTTTGTGTGTGTTGGGGAACTGAAAAACATCTGACCTACAATCAAAGACATAAAACGAGACCCAAATACATCCTTGGTTGCTCTGAACAGGAACAACATTTGCAAATAATGTGTTCAGGAAAGAATACAAATGAATAAAAAACAGAAAATGTAATAATTAAATTGAATAAGGATCAGGAAGCTAAAAGTGCTTATAAACACTTGATTGCTGGCTAGTAACATTTCTTTTTTGTTCTGTGTAGAAGCACTGACACAGTACCTTTGCTTGACTGAACAAACGTCCAAATGTAGCAAATTTCCCACTTGACTAATAAAGACTTGTCTTAAACAAATGCTTAAAATCTATTCATAAAATCAAATGGCACTGGGGTCAATTTAACTGCCTTTCAATGACTAAAGAAGAAGAAGGGCAACACTGAACACATCACTATACAACACACAAATGAATAAAGACGTAAGATATGTTTTCTCAACACATGAAAAGGTGCAGGATAACCAAACCAGTTTGTGTGAACCTTTAACTAACAGCCCATTTAAAACTAGTCTATATCTAAAGGGGTGCCATAACAAACACGACATTTACAGTTAAAAATTTGGGTCTACATAAATTATTTTCCATGTACTGTATAAATGAAAGTTAATTGTTTTCAATTGATCCTGACCAAACAAATATTAGGGGTGGAAGGAGGGAGTCGAAATTTATTCTGTTTCTGAGCCCTGCCAAAAACACATAAGCAAAACTAAAACTCGAATCCTCCACAGTGCAAGCCAAGTAACTCGATTAAACAAACCACCCCCCACACACAAATTCCATAATTACCTTCCGGTGATTAGCCCTAAACACTCTTACTGGTTTTACTGGTTACGACACTCTGGAAGGTTAGGTATTCAGTTTCAAAGTAGTTATATATATATATATATATATATATTCTGGTTTATACCTCCTATGTACACAAACATAATTTTACATGACCATTTTAACAGATTACAACATTCAAAACAGTCTAAAACCAGTTAAAGGATGTTAAAAGTCTCCTTTCCAGTTCCTTTATACACATTTCCTTACAGGAGCTGCAGAAAAACCAAGTGCCTTCTCTCTCTAAACAATTTGAGGTTACAAAAGATGGAAAAGCACAGATTTTGGGCACAAAATCCCAAACAAAGTCAAATATCCTCCAACACATTACATGCCACAAGTCACAAACTCTTACCAGACTGAGTAAAAAACAGGCTCAACAATATATAACAAGTACCACATCAGGCAGGCTGCTGATCATTGAAGAGCACAGCACTTTGGTTGGAAATAAGGCTGATTTAATCAGTTTGGTATGACCAACTTCATGCTTCCCAGACGAGCTGCTTATGTTCAAATAACCTACTTTGTTTTTTGCGAGGGCTTGAAAAATGCTGTAATTTGTGTGTGGGGATGCAGAGCGTGATATCTTGTGTTCAGATCAGACTGAGTGAGATTCGTAAATACACCAGTTGCACCATATCTGATTGTGAGTGGAATAACAACTACACAAAATATAAAATATGATGTCACATTGTGGTTAAGGCCACAAAGCCTGGACAAAACATCCGAGTTTACAACATTCACTGGCAGTTCACACTCACACTCACACAAAACTTTTTACAAGAGTTGTTGTATCTGCAGTGTTGGGAATAACAGCGCTATAAATAAACGGTGTTGCTAACGGCAATACTTTTTTCAGTAACAAGTACCAGTAATCAAACCAGTTACCGTTTCCCCCGTTACAACGCCATTACCGTTACTGACAATAAAATGCGTATTAACATAACTGAGAACACTGAAGCGGTTTTCATGCGGACAGCCATAACACCTCTGGGGTGTGTGTTTGTGTGTGTTTGGGGCCAGGGCGGGACACATAACCAGTGATCATGATTGCTGCCAATCAGAGGCAGAGTAGCTAGGGTGTTCACACACCAGCACATGCGCAGTCAATTGTGCACACACACCAACATACAGGAGTCACAACGATGGCAAGTCCAAGGTCAAAGGTAGCTTTTGCAAACTGGAAGTTTAAGCACTACTTTTCCCTCGCTGAGGTTAAAGGCAAAAATGTTTGTGACGTGCAACTTATGCCCAGGAGAAAAGCGTCTCTCTGCATCGGTGATTAAAATAAATATAAAACATTATACACTAGTTATATTAAATTTGACTTTTTAAGTAACGCAATAATTACTTTGCCTGGTAATTCCTTACTTTCATAATGATGTAACTCAGTTACTAACAGTTACTATTTGTGAGAAGTAACTAGTAACTACAACAATTACTTTTTTAAAAGGTACCTGCACAACACTTTTTATCTGATAATTTGCTCTGTTTCAGCAAGACAGCCAAGCAACATTCCAAAGTGGGATCTGATCCACCAACGTGTTCTCCAACTGCTGTGAATAATTTATTGGCGTATTACAAAGCAAAGGCCGACATTTAAACAATAATTAACCAACAGTCTATTGTGCTGCTACCTAAACTTGTTCAGGATTTTCAGAAGCTGTCCTGAAGGTGGGTCGGTCATAGAGACAATAAATCTCCATATATTGTTGTCTTAGATATTTGTGAAAACTAAAAGCAGCCACATGATAGTTGTAGAGGAACAGAAAAAAAAACAGACAATAACATGAGCAGGATTTCATAAACATATTTTACCATTAACAATCCATCCAACACCAAAATTATAAAGATGTATAAAGTGAATAAATGTAACTTGGATATATAGGAATTTGTGAAATGTTCAGAAAAATTAAGAAAAATGGGGGAAATTAAAAAATGAACAAAATTCGACAGGCAAAAAAATTTAAATACATAAAGTACACAAAACACTACACAACTTAAAGTGAACAACAACATGATTTGAACAATCAGCGAATGATTATAACGTATATTGAATCTGTAGAAAAGTAGGTGAAAAACAAAACAAAATAACAGGATGGGAAGAGGTGATAAAAGACTCGAATTAGCGAACAAATAGGAAATATATATATATATATATATATATATATATATTAAAAACTGAAAAACTAAAGCAGCTTTGTAAGAGAATATAAGGTATATTGAAGTCAATTTGTACCTAGAAGATATGTGTATGAACACTATGCATATATACACACCAGAAACTGGAATGTCCTCTGTTGCTCGGTAAGTAAAGAAACTAAACTTGGCGGGTTAAAAGTCTGTATTAGTAGTTTACATTGCCAGAAGAGACCAGCTGGTTTGGGAACACAGTGTTCAAGGCCTGAACTCTTGTGTGCTGGATCTCCTCTTAGACTCACTGCTCAGTCAGGCTCTTTATTCTCTCATTTGTGCTTAAAACGTTTTATTGGCCCAGATCCTTGTATCTTGCAAAGGTGGAAAGCTCGAATGTGGGGTGGGAACATGAGTTAGAGGTTCAAGAAAGTTCATGTTTGAAGCCATTAGTCTGTACTAGAGCATCGTGTGTGTATGCATCAAAGGAACACAATGTACTCTGGCACAGTTTCACCACTGGATTATTATACAGATGCCACAACTCACTCACTGAGCACCAACCCACACAATAAACACACACACACAATACACACACACACACACACACACACACACACACACACACACACACACACACACACACACACACACACAC
>JBBKCR010000746.1:0-13271 GCA_037577295.1 Ladigesia roloffi | reverse complement strand
TTTTACTATCATTAATATGATTTGAATCACAGTTAGGACCTGTAGAGCAAATTCTAATTTGCCAGTGGTGTGTGTAGTTCTTCCGTCTCTCCTGCTCTTTTCGCCCCATATTGATGCCCCTTTAACCAAAACGCCAGTTGCTTCGCAGTGAGTTGTTTTATGTCACGTGCCATCAAGGAGAATCACAGAAGTGGTTATTAGGTTTAGATTTTATTAGGGATTCCAATTATAATGCATCATCATTTAAAATAATTTATTACAAAAAAACGAACAAATTCGGGACCTTTGGATGGGTGGGGGGGGTTCGTTCGAACCACCCGAACCTCCCCTGGCTACGGGCCTGCTAGAAACCCCACCGCACCTCAATAACTCTCACACAACTCACCTGGGCTGCTAGGCACTGCCTGCCCATACATACCACACACCAGTCACTCCTCTCTGAACCCAGATCTGTCTCTCTCCTAAAATTCTGGTGCATCATGAGGTAGCATCACATAATTGGGGATGAAACAGATATTCAATAACATACTGATGAGTCCATAAGAGGTGATGAGAAATATTGCACCATTTGCATAAGAACATATTGATATTAATATTATTCCTGGGATCACCTACAGAATGTGGAAGAGCAATACAGTCTAATTGGCACAGGTAGGAAGCATTTCTTCTTCTTTTGCTGAGTGTGCTTTGATGGCCTGTGATGGAGGCATGCATGGGCTGAGAGGTGTTGTCCATGTCACTGGAGAGCTTTTTCAGCATTCCCCTCTAAGACACCTCTGTCAGGGTTGTCCAGCTCACACCACTCAATAAAGCTGTCCACCACTCTCCTGTATTCATCCTTCTGTCCATCCCTAATACAGGCCACAATGGCAGAGTCATCAGAGAATGATGGTGACATGACTGACACAGTCAAACCTGTTGAAGTGCAGATTTAGGTTGTTTGGACCTTCAGCGTCCCCATCCATCCCAACACCTCTCTTGTCTCAGGCCAGTAATGGCCCGCATTCCATTCCCCATCTCTCTGGTGTCGTTTTCTTGGGGTTTGCTTTCCAGCCTCCACCTTTTGGCTCCTTTTGCACCAGTATTAATTGTTCTTTGTCACCGTTTCTAAAAGCTCTCTATTCTACATATACGGCATTTAGCTGAAGCTCTTATCCAGAGCAATGTACATCAGTGTTCAAGTATGAATAATCTGTATCTCAGACCTGTAAAGCTAAATATGTCAATATCCACAATTCAAGCAAGATACCCCACTCTCTGCACATCTAAACAACACCTGTCAAAGAAAACCAATAGTTAGCAGCAAGAGTTAGACATTTTTATTGTTATTTTTTAATAGTTTAGTAAGGATATGAAGTGAGAGGGATGAGAGACATAGTTAGTCATTAAGGTGCTCCTTGAAGAGGTGGGTCTTCATGTGAAATTTGAAGATGCATGGGACTTATCTGATAGGAAGAGGGAGTTCATTCCAGCACTGGGGGCGAGACAGAAGATTTTTGACGCATGCTTCCCTCTTCTTTTGAACAGTGGAGGCTCAAGGCGAGAGGACGTGATGAGAGGCGTTGCTTGATAAATTGTGTTATATACGTGGGGTGCAAGTCCATTCATGGCTGTTGTAGAGAAGATATCTGCATGATCTGGAGATCTGATCAACCCGTGGTAAGAAAAGCCATATGATGCAATTATTTTCCCCAAAAGAACCAGTATATAGAGAAAAGAGATGTGGTCCTAGGACCGGGCCCTGTGGAACAATGGTGGATAATCTTCATGGAGCAGACTGGGTGCCTATCCATACTACCTTGTACCTACGGTAATCGAGTTAGGATGCAAACGATTGCCAGGTTGTTCCCGAATACCTAAGGTTGGAGATTTTACATAAAGTTTGCATTTTCTGCCTGCGTCAGGCATACTTCCTCATCCACAGACAATAGAGCATGAGATTTAGTTGTGCACAAGATTCAGTAAAGAGCAGGTCTAACTATTCTTCTTGGTCCTTTCATCAAGTGTAAAGGATTATTCCCTGAGGAAGACTTCTTCAAAAGCTGGTGAGAGAATCCATACATTACATTATGTGTTTCTGAATATTACTTTTCTTAGGCTTCTCTTCCTTTGCTTGTCATGTTTTGGATTTAGCCTTGAAGGTCAGTGTGAACCTGGAGACTTTGAGTATGGCTTATACTTTTTGATTTAGATGCAAGTGAATTTCAGCTTAATTAATCATAACACTGTTCCTAACCTTTTGTAAAAGTGGAAATTAAAAGTAAGCTACCTGTTGTAGCTGGCTGGTGACCATAGGTCCAGCACTGTTAAGTTAAAAGTATTTTTTATAGTATGTACAAATATCAGCACCAAAAAATTCTTCCAGACATTTTTGTTTATAATTTTCAAAACCTGTAATTATATATATTTTTAAATGTATTTCGGTGCCATCATAAATGTTTAGTGAATAATAGTACTAACATTACTAGTATTAACATTAAAATACCATACAGTCAGTTTTCTGCTTTGTAAATAATAGTGATATATGGGCGACTGCTCATAACTGGGTTAGTTTTACCAGTTAGATTTAATTGAAATGTACTTTTGTGAGAAAGTACCAGACTGAAATGCCTATAAATTGATTCAAGAATATGAGTTAAAGATGAAATAAATACAAGGAAATTTATAATATAGAAGTGTTGGGCAAGTTAAAACTGTAATGTGTTATTTATAACTTGTTACTGTCATTTCAAAGTATTCCACTCCATTACATTATTACTGTATTTAAAATGTAAGGCATTACACTACTATTTCATGTCACAGTCTGTGTGTAGAAGGGAAAGGGGAGGACTCACAAAGTAGTACTATATACAGGGTTTTAATGGAAACCAAGAATAAACACAAGAATCACAAACCATAAATGAAATAAACACAAACCCAGACTCTAAACCAAAACAAGAAACACAAAAAATAATAAAATAAAACAGGGCAAATACAATGACCACAAGACCCGTGCTCCTCAAAATAACAAAGAAAACCAAACCAGGAAATCCCATTTAGCTTTCCACAAGACTTCACGACTGGATACAGGCAATTTATGCAGATTAAAACAGAGGAACACGAGCCTGCAAAACAGAACAAGGAAAACAGATTAAACATGGAAACCACAAACAACCTAAAAAAGTGTTAGTATACAACCTTAAAAATTGCCATCTCTCTGATCTCAGAGCTGCTGGGGACAAAAATGGAACAAATCAAAAATAAATGTATCTGATTTTTTTGCACAAACACAAACCATTATCTGACATCTTTAAGATCAAACCTGTGTCAGAATTGTGTCATTCATGTACTCCATTGGAGCCATCATACTTCTAACTTGAAACTAAAATGTTCCACAGGAGGGCCGGAGCATTAAGAAGAGCAAAATTAAAAACACGAGAACACTCGAGACACTCCACGGGGGAAACTGCAAGAATATTGGTTCGTATCTGCCAGAGATGCGTCACAAGGCAACAGCCAACCAGCAGAAAGGTGAAATGAATAATATTATTGCATTGGCTACTTTCAAACCTCCTGCCTCTGAGTACAGTGGTATTTCAGTCCCAAGACAGCTTTATTTGTGTTCTGTCTATAGTACTAAAAATGTATACAGTTATACTTTATATGAAAATGTATATGTACCCTACATTACAAAATTAGTATATTATAGTTTTCTTAATAATTTAGCTCTAAAATGCATGATTGATCAGGGGACCATTGTGGTTTCCACTAATTTGTGGTCATTTTCGTTGGGTTTTTAGAAAAAATCTGCGAATGACTCCGTTGAAGTTAGTTTTAGTAATGCAAATTGTTTTAATGCCAATAAAACAATGATAATGAGGACAGTGATTTTATATTATTGTATATTATTTACAAATATGTTTCATTTTTGCACTGAAGATGAAGAAGATGAAACTGTAGTGATGTGTGGAGACCTCGCATTCCTGAAATGTCAGCTGTGTCAGATACATTATTTTTGCAATGACATTGCAATATGGGCTGTACAGCATGTGAGTACTTTTTTCTTGTTTTAAATTTCTGACTGCAACAGTGTCTCTCTCTCTCTCATGCACTCTGTCTATTCTATAAATTTGAAATTGAACTTGTGTTGAGCACAGCTCTTTGTTGTTTGAGGAAATCCAAACTGTGCGTTGTCTGAAGGCCCCTTTACAGTTGAGACAGGGAAATGAGAATGCAGCTCCCATGGTGTTGTAATTTGTCATAGGCAACAGGGATGCCACTCACATAAATAAATCTCACTGAATCTCACTGAAAAAAAACAGAAAAACCCAGACAACTTAACTAAGTCATAAAATACAAATATTAAGTTACTAAATGTTTGCCATTAAACATCATCAGTTGTAACGCTGTTAATCTCCTCGATTGCATATACGTAATTATCTTTTAGTTATTTCTCATTGGTTAATCATTAATAAACATATGTATAAATATTTGGCTGTGAGTAAGTACATCATATGAATGCACAATTTTACTTCGAAGAAAATTCATAAGAACTGATTAATTAAGCATCTATAAATATATAGATGTATTATTGAAGTACTGTTCATAATTTATTATGCATTTATTAATATCTTTATTCAGTATTTTTTAAACATTGTTTTACATTGTTTTACATGTTACTATTATGTTACTGTTAAGGCTTACGTGACTATCCATCATGGAAGCAATATTTCACAGACCTTTATTAAAAGTAGTTTGTGTGAATAAACGCTTTATAAAAACTTACCAAAAGTTGGATGCATGATAGTTGGATAGTTAAGTATATTTTCTGTGCTTTACAAAACATTTCCAAATGATTTATAAAGGCTTGTATTACTTAAAAGACATACAAACTACAGTTGAGCTGGATACTCGGCTGAAATGAGTATCCGGTATGGATAAAGCACTTTTGACGTATTGAGTTTTTTTTGAGTATCATACGAGTAATACGAGTCAATATCTGTGCTCGGATTGTATAAAAATACACACTGTTTCTGCCTTCTGTGATAGAACAGCATGGGCACTATTTGCCATTCAAACATAGATTTATTACCAAAACAAAACAGGAAAAGAAACAGGGTTGCGGGCCATAATGAAATAATGAGACGAGATTAAAAAGGGGTAGGTGAGTGTTTGCTCTCATGCTACAAACAAGGATGAGTGAACATATATAGCAGAGGAGAGCCAATAGACAAGGACTAAACATAATTAACAGAACTAAACACAGGTAAACAGATGAACTGAAAAGTGAGGACAGGTGAGGTGGAACAGGTCACATTCTAGTCCCATGATTGGTCTGATCCCTCCGACTGTGCCGACAGATATGACACAAGAGTTGCACCCACAGTTCTACAGCGCCCTCCAGTGGTCGCTGGGCAGAACTATGACACTGAGGGAGGAGATGAGGCGCCGTGCGACGCTAAGGTGGCAAAAAAGTTGGTCATGGCTGGTCCAGTGTCTGGAAACCTGGACGTGTCTGGTCTGATGGTTAGAGGCTTGAACATGGCTGGCCTGGTGGTTGGAGACTTGGGCGCAGTTGGAGAATTGGCGCAGTTGGAGACTTGAACGCAACCGGTCTGGTGACTGGAAAGTTGGATGTGGCTGGTCCGGTGGCTGGAGACTTGGACACAGTAGGAGACTTGAACGCGGCTGGCCTGGTGGTTAAAGACTTGGGCACAGTTGGAGACTTGAACACGGCTGGACTGGTGGTTGGAAAGTTGGACGTGGCTGGTCCGGTGGCTGGAGACCTGTACGTGTCTGGTCTGATGGTTAGAGACCTGAACGCAGCAGGCCTGACAGCTGGAGACTTGGACGTGGCTGGGGTCTTGAACGAGGCCGGTCTGGAGGCTAGAGAGTTGGACGTTGCCGGTCCATTGGTTGGAGACTTGTGCGCAGTGGGAGACTTGGACACGGTTGGAAACTTGGACGTGGCCGGTCCGGTGGCTGGAAACTTGGACGTGGCTGGTCTGGCAGTAGGAGACTCAGAAACAACGGATCTGGTGACTGGTGGGTCTGGTGGATACAGCTGGAGGCTGGGGGCTTGGACGGAGCTGAAAGCCTGGGCGCTGCTTCAGGGTCTGGCGCTGAGTTGGCCACATGCACAGTCGTGGATCTTGTAAAACTCTACATAGGAGAACGACACCTCCGGCATCAAGCGGCGTGTTGAGTCCTCTGATTGAGAGTGGAAGGCTAGAGATTCGGGCCGAGTTGGAGAAGGAATCTTGAATTGCAAGCAGCGAGCTATATCTGGAAACTTAGGCAGCAAGCGACGAACTGGAGTCGGAGTCTCAGACTGTGAGAGACGAGATGGAGCTGGAGTCTCGGGTTGTGAGAGGCGAGCTGGAAGTGGAGCCTTGGATGGTGAAGGCGAGCTGGAGTTCAGGCCTTGTGCTGCCAATGGTAAGCTGGAACTAAAGTCTCATTTTGTCAGCGGTGATCTGGAGTTGAAGTCTTGGACTGTGTGTAAAGATCTGGAGTTGGAATCCCTGGCTGTGAGCAGCGAGCTGGAATTTCGGGCCGTGAGAGGCAAGCTGGAGGTGGAGCCTCAGCTGTGAGAGGCGAGCTGGAGGTTGAACCTCGGCTGTGAGAGGCGAGCTGGAGGTGGAACCTCGGCTGTGAGAGGCGAGCTGGAGGTGGAGCCTCGGCTGTGAGAGGCGAGCTGGAGGTGGCATATCAATGTTCAGCACTGTAAACTGTTTTAATTTGTGTAGTCTCATGCAGTAGACTAGCTGTTCTGTATATATATTCACAGAACATACAAAATGCATTAGGTTACACAGGAAAAGTTGTTACAGTTCTCTCTCTCTCTCTCTCTCCAAAACCGTGTAACCTTCATATACGTTGATGAGGCGGGTTTCAATCTGGCCAAAGGCTGAAGCCGTGGAAGAAATTGCATTGGACAGAGAGCAAACACTGATGTCCCAGGACAAGGCAGTGGGAAAGTTACAATCTGTGCAGCCATCTCAGAAAATAGCATCATAACCCATATTCCCCTTCTTGGTCCATACAATATTTAACACCTCCTGACTTTTTTAGACACTCTTTACAGGGACATAGTCCCTGAGAATGACAGGGGTGGAGGCCAACTCAACAAGTATATTGTTGTGTGGGACAATGTCCGTTTTCACCACTCAAGTCTTTCGCCACTGGTCAGACAATGTTTTGCAGCAGGGGCGTATCAAGCTTTCCAAAAGTGGGGATAGGGATGTCAACTTGTAAATACAATTTAATCAATTAAATACAATATAATCTGACAAAACCGTGTGCTACGCCCCTGGTTTGGAGTACATGACAGAATCTCCCTCCCTGATTTAGTTTGCTCAATGTTGTAGAATTTAAAGCCTACACAGTAAAAATATGAAACATATTCATATTCAGTTTTCTATACTCAATTACTTTCCTAACAACAGGAATGTCTAACTTTACTGTAGGTTTTACTGTAAATGATTGTACAAAAAGTGTATAGTCTTGAGCATTTTCAGGTAGTTTTACCAAGTTCTGACATTTTTTGCATTGGAAAACACTGAGAGAAAACTGTAAACTGTCATAATAAAAACATGACAAGGCCATTTGACTATCTTGTGCATAAATATGGTGTGAAGACTTCTCATTTTGATGACACTAGTAGTTTCATTGACATGAATACTTGCTTTTGAGAAATGTATTATCGATTTTAAACAAGTGACCTGCATTTGCAGGTTATCCACTAGGTTTTGCAGTTTGCGCCAATTGTTTTGAGAAATACACTAACCGCTGTACAAATGTTAACAGTGATGTGAGAAAAGCCCCAAAGCCACCAAGAAAAACTGTAATTGAGCAGAACGCTAGCCAGGAGCATGTTAGAAGGGGTTCGAAAGTGTAATTTCTCTGTTTGGATATATTAATGTCTATATATGGAAAAATATAATGAAAGAGAAGTTGAGAGAAACTGGAGAGTTAGTTAAAATTGAATATAGACAGATTTAGTAAGTTGCTAATTAAGCTAACTGGCTAGGTTAGATAAATTCCTCCAGCACTGCAAAGCCGGACCACAGAATGTAATAAATGTGATAAATGACTTATACCTGGTTTCAGAAACAAGAGAGAAAGAGAATGGTCATATGAAAGTCAGAATATATGGAATGAAAGTCTGATTATATGGAATGAAAACTTTGTAATTCAACCACCTTGACTGCCCCCTCAGAAGGAATCATTAAACCTCCACTGTGTTTTAATGAGAGTGGTGGCTTTGTCCATACGATGCCAGTACAGCCTTTGTTACAAACTAGCACACATTAAAGGACAGCTTTCTCAAAACCTGTCGAGTGACAAACTCTGGTAAGGCTGAAAATAGTTTTTATTATATTTGGTCATTATAAAATCCCTTATTATAGTGTTTACATTTAACAAAAACTATGTTTTGATACTGACCTGCAAGCAGGAATGCATAGCTTTGCTAGCTTAGCTTAGCTAAGCTACAATTTATCAGATGGGGTGGACTTCTTTAGAAAATCTCCAAAATTTGAGAAAAGTTCTCAATCTAAATCTAAAATAGTTACAACAATCTAAATAGTTAGTGCATACGTTTAGCCAAAACATTGTTTAGAAGCTGACACAGAATTGCATAGCTTTGCTAGCTTAGCCTGGCTTATCTAAGATTAAAACTCATAAAACCGAATTTTATAATGGCCAAATATATTCGAAAAAATCTGGTTTGGAACATACAGGGGGTTGTAGCACAGACCCAAGCAGCACATATTTATCCACCACTTCACTTCACAGCAGTGCCTCTTGCAATATGGCAGCGACGTTCAGACTTCATTCCATATCTTCGGATTTTCCTTCCATATATCCGGACTTTCATTCCACATATTCAGTTTTCTGTGGTTTTATATATATATATAGATGAAGATGTTTTATAGATCTTAGACAAGACACTTTAGAAGAGCTCCCACAATAAAATCAAGTACCTAGTTATAACTCTTGAGTTAATAATTAGAAAGACTTAACAACTCAGAAAATTTGGAATGGGTTGTCTTTGTACATCAGACAGGTGTCTTCTGTATCTGATTGTAAATCTCTTTTAAAACACAACTTTTTTGCCTTGGCTTTTAACACTTTGGGAGACACTGATTTTATATACGTTGATGTACTGTGATGTTATGATTTTACTATTGTTTGTTCATCTTTTATGTCTATTTTATTTGTTATATTTGTTGCTATTAAATTATTTAAAATTTTTATTTTGTACAGCACTTTGGCCTTTGCGTTTACTTAAAGTGCTTAACAAATAAAGTTGGATTGGATTGCAAGTCATTTGTAAATAGACAAGACACACTTTACATCAGCTCCCAAAATATACTTTACTATCTAGCTATAAGTCTTGAGTTAATCATGCATCCTGCTTTTGGTAAGTGTTTGTAGAATTTATTTACACATAAACTACTTTTGATGAAGGTCTGTAAAAGATTGCATCCATGAAGGACTGTCATGTAATTCTTAAAAGTACCATAATAAAAAATGTTAATCAATGTCCCCCAATCACCTCTCACTCAGCGCTCTAGGTAATCATCTCCTAAAACTAAGGCAACGAGCTGCGCCATCAAGATTGTGCTGACGTAACAAATACGGTATTTGTAAAGGCACAAAAATATGTTTTTTACGAATACCACATTCGGACAATTTAAAAATATTTGTATTTGGGAAACTCGCACCTTCCCGCCAAAGGCTCACATTTCGGGAGTAGGTTCTCCGCCCCTTCGGTCACAGGCTTGCATTCGGGAGTCCATACTCCACTCCCACCCCTTGCCACACACTTAAGTTCAGGACTTTATTCGGGGAGCAGTGGAGTTTGCGCGCTGCATTATAGAATTCACTCGAATACAAATACAAATACAAAAATACAAATTTTCCCTTTTAATAAATACAAATACAGATAGGAATAGCGGCCGCTTTGCACACTCCTACTATGTATATTTTGGTTCATCTGCCTTTACACGTCTTTGTATTTACTTGTACTTATTCTTTACTTATTTCATGTACATTTTTGTGTCCTAATTTTTCAAAATTAAAATGTAATTTCCTAAAATAATCAGCAATTTGATTATTTTGATGAATTAGTGAATACCTTTGGCAATATAGTCTATGTGCTCGTATATTTATGAAACAACATATTTTTCTCTGGTCAATTTGCAGCCAGATCAGATGACCAACAACTTTTATTAGCTGAAAACTATGATCCTGATGATGGTAAGAAAGATATGTATGCATTTCACCAGCATCTTTTTTGCTCAGAGTAAAACAATTTCCTACCGGTTTAGGTTCCAATGTCTTTAAGTTTAAAGTTTGTTTTCTTTACAGAAGATATACCACCGTTTGAGAAGATCAATATTGCTCTAATCGGATATGGGAAATCTGGGAAAAATAAGATCGGAAATGCCATTCTTGGGAAGAAAGCATTCAAATACTGGAATACACGCAAAAAAACCTTTTTGACGAAAAAAAACACAACATTTGGAAGACGAGTTTGTGTGACTCGTGCTCCCGGTTGGTCTGGAGATTTGAGCGCTGAAGACCCTGAGCAAAGGAAAATCCGACAAGTCATCAAAGACAGTGTCCAATCCTTTAGAGATGGCCCTCATGCTATTGTACTTGTTGTAAAAACTATTTCTGAGTTTGCAGTGGCAACCAGAAACACACTGGAGAAACTTCTGGGCTCTAACCTGCCTGAACATACTATAATCTTTTCTACCGAGGGAGAGAAGATTTCATTTGTTTCCCTGACTGACCATTGTGCAGGTAAGAAAGGTGAAAAAATCAACAGATGCAACAAAATAAATCACTACTTTAAGACATGCACATGTGGAAAGCAAAACATGGAGGTAATTAAAGCACTAGAGGAATTTATTGTGAAAAAGAATGTCTTAAAGTTCTGTCCCATTGGGAGGGAGGAACTAGACCCTGAACTGGAGTTTAAGCAGCTGAACACTCTCATTAAGAGACTCAATAAGAAAAAATATTTTCTTAATTTGTTTTTTGAAAAACTGATGAACCAGCCAAAAACTGACAGTCTGCAAAAACAGATAAAAAGACAAGAAGAAGAAATAATGAAATTAAACGACATACTGAGGAAGAAGGACGAATTACTGAAACAAAAAGAGGAAGAGATCAAAAACTTAAAGTCAACCCACGGTGCCGGTGAGCTCTCAGTCCTACAAGGAAAGATAAACCAGCTTGAGGACGAAGCAAGACAAACAGAAGCTTTGATGAGAGAAAAAGATCGTCAGATAGAAAGACTTACTAAAGAAAATGAAAAATTAAAAAACAAATCAAGAAAACCAAAACAAAGGCACAGATCTTCTAGGCTCACAGAAGATGCAAAGGCTTTAAAATTCATCAGTTCGAATCGTGCAGATCTCATTCAGAGAGTTGTATCAGTGGAACCCATTCTTGACGATGTGGTGCCATTGATTGGCCAGGAGAGCTATGCAAATATCATGGCTATTCCAACCTCCCAGGGCAAGATGAGGGAGCTCTACAACAACGTAGCAGGTAGAAAGACACTGGAGGTGAAGTTCTTCAAAAGTCTTGAAAAACATGAAAGGTGTCTAGTTGAAGAATTGACATAACGGGCTTCTGTTTCTAAACAATTTCATCAGGTTGTTTTGGCTCACAAAAATGTGTTTCCTGATTGCTATGGATACATCTCAAAACACCAGCTGTGCCTACTTATTTATGGAGAATAACGTCCCATGTAAAGATATTTACACAGACCAGACATTTTAATGCCTTATGTACAGCTAGAGGGCGCTGTATTCAAGACCGCCTGAACCAAGACCAAGACATTGCCGAGTCCAGAGGGTAGAAAGACCACTTTGCTTTGTTTCTTTTATGTACATCATAACGATACGATGCTGCTGATACGAAGTGGTGCAATCTATTCCCCGAATGGGTTTTTAATGTCAATTATGTCTGTGATTATTCAGTAGTGAGGGAGAAGATTGAAAGAGGTTCAGATAGAAAAAATGTTGCATTGAAAATGTTCAATTGAAAATGTTAGTTGTATTGAAAAACCTCCCACAAAAATATAAATACAAATACCAATACAAATTTAATTTGTCTCATATTCATAGAAGTACAAAACATGTTGGACTTGATTTCTCTGCATTTAACCCATCCACTAAGTGAAGCAGGGGGCTGCCGCCAGTGAGGCGTTGTGACGCGTGAGTCATGATTCGTAAACAAAGTTCTCTTAATAGATTTATTTATATTTATCTGCCACTCTTTCCAACCACCCCTCGTTTGCCATAATATCCGGAGATATTAGCCAAAAGACGTTCACCTCACCTGGTGTGCCATTCCTTCGAGTTTAACAGTTTTTGGCGAATAACTCTGGATCTCCGGGGCTATTATTTTGAATGAGGGGTCTTTACAAGTGTGCCATGTTTACTTAAAACCAACTATAATACAGCAACTCGCCAGCTAACATTCCACCTTATTTCTTATGCTACAGCTTCTACAAGCAAGTTAGATGTGTTCGGTTTTGTAAGTGTGTTGGCAATAAATCAAAAAGCAGTTAAATATACTTTTAATAATTAAGTATTTCTGGAGGCAAGGGAAAGCAATTGTAATTTGACTGTAAGACATTCTCCTATATTTGTGTAACATTTGACTTGTGGTGTCTGCACTTTCACTCAAATAATAAAGTTAGGAACTTTCTTTCCTCTGAAAATGACCAATATAAAATCACACAATGTAATGTATTACCTTCACTTTCATTTTCGAGCCTTTATCCACCATGTAAGTATACACATATTTATATAGGTTTATATACAGTACACACAAAAAGTATTTACATACACACAAATGTTTATATTTATCTTGATGTATTATTTGTATAGTGTACTTTTTATATAGTACTGTTGTATAAGGTTGAATAGCTTTTATTCTATTGCTTTTTGTTCTGAACTTTGTAACTGTGCAATAATAAAAAGTTTATCTTATTGTTCGTATCTTATATAAATTCATGTGAAACTGTCTTGCTGTTTGTTTTGAGACAGAAGTGATCGACTGGTTTAAATGAACCTGAACCTTCAGCACAGTGACAAACCAAACCTTTAAAAAATGAAAAGAGTGAGTGCGTATGCAACATTAATGTTGATGTGTGCTTTATAGTATTGGAAGATGCATGACAAATAGTACACTACGAAACCAAACCCCTTAATTTTACCCCTTAATATAACCTTAATTTTTACCTTAATTTCCAGGAAAGTAAG
>JBBKCR010000727.1:0-13271 GCA_037577295.1 Ladigesia roloffi | reverse complement strand
CGGTTCCTGGTTCAGGCTCACCTCCAGCTCAGCCACAAACAGGTCAGTGTCGAGGCTTTTGTTGATTCGGGGGCAGCTGCCAACTTTATTGACATCTCTTATGCTGAACGACTGGGGGTGAAATTTGAGGCATTATCTCGGCTGCTTAACATCACAGCTGTGGGCGGTCGGCCCCTCCTTCACTGTCCCATTTCATTTTGCATGTGCCCCTTTCATCTCATTATCGACCAGCACGTAGAAACCAGCTTTCAGAGATTGATCAACGATGTACTCCGGGATATGCTGGGTCGCTGGGTCTTCACGTATCTTGACGACATCCTCATATACTCGAAGATGGAGGAAGAAAATCTCCAGCACCTCCCAGCGGTACTAAAGTGGTTGCTGGCCCGACTTTACTGTAAGTTGGAGAAATACGCTTTCCACCAGCGCTCCACCACATTCCTAGGTTTTGTCTTCTAATATCAGGGTGTGGCCATGGAGCCCCAGAAGCTGAGTGCTATGCGTAGTTGGTACCTACCCACAAAGCTTAAGTAGCCCAAGTGCTTTCTGGGGTTTGCAAACTTCTACCGCCACTTCATCCGGGGATACAGTACAGTCGCGGCACCTCTCACCGCTCTCACCAAACCATCTAACACCAAATTCCAACTCATCGCCTCTGCCACTTCAGCCTTTTACCAACTCTGCCGAATATTTACTTCTGCACCCATTCTCAACCATCCGGACATTGCCAACCTATTCGTTGTGGAGGCGGACGCTTCTAATGTGGGCATAGGGGCGGTTCTCTCCCGACCAGAAACTGCAGCCCTGCAGTTATTTCTCCTGAAAATTGACTCCCACTCAGCAGCGATCCGGAGTAGGGGACCGCAAACTGCTGGCCATCAAGTGGGCTCTGGAGGAGTGGCGTCACTGGCTTCAGGGCTACCGTGACCCATTCACTGTCTGTACTGATCACCAAAATCTCATTGGCAACCAGAAGGTGAAACAACCGAAGTCCTCGCCAGGCGTGGTGGGCACTGTTCTTCGAACAGTTTAGGTTTAACATCTTCTTCTGTTCGGGTTCCAAGAACCAAAAGGCGGATGCTCTCTCTCGTATTCACCAGCACGAGATGACCCAGACGGACCCCGCGCCCATCATTCCACCTAGCATCGTTGTTTCGCCTCTCCGGTGGGAGTTGGAAGAGAGAGTGTGCCAGGGGCAGACCTTGGAGCCCCCACCTGACAATACTCCCGCAGGACGACTGTATGTGCCTGCTGCCACATGATCTGAGGTCCTTACCTCCAGGCCTGTGCGGTGTGTGCCAGGTCGAAGAGTTCAAATTGACCTTCTCCAGGACCCCTTCGCCCTCTACCAGTCCCTCAACATCCCTGGACACACATCGCACTGGACTTTATCACCGGATTGCCCGACTCAGATGGAAAAACATACTCATACTCATGATCGTGGACAGGTTCTCCAAGGCCGTGCACCTGGTCGCTCTCTCAGGGCTCCCCTCAGCCAAGCAAACTGCAGAACTGCAGAAAAGAAACAAGTAGTCCGATTGCATGGGTTCCCTAAGGATGTTGTCTCGGACAGAGGGCCCCAGTTCACTGCCAGGTTCTGGAAGGCCTTCTGCCGCCTGGTCGAGGTCTCCTGCAGCCTATCATCTGGATGTCACCTTCAGACAAACGGCCAGGAGGAGTGGACCAACCAACAACTGGAGCGCTTCCTAAGATGCTTCGTCGCCAACCAACAGTGCTCCTTGGCCCGGTAACCGGGGCGGAACTTAACCTCCACACCTCCACTGCCACCCAGATGAGCCCATTCAAGGTATGCTATGGATTCCAACCTCCCATCTTCTCCCATCAAGAACCGTAGGTTGACGTACCGACGGCCCAACAGTTGGACCGCATGTGTCGACGCGATTGGGAACAGGCCAGAGTAGCCATCGAACGGGCCAACCGCAGATACACCGCACAGTTCCACCGTCGGCACCCACCGGGATGACTCTTCCACGTAGGTGACAGGGTTTTTCTGTCCACTCAGCACCTCCGTCTCCACAGCGACTCACGGAAACTCTCTCCATGCTTCATAGGACCCTACAGGATCGCTCACCGTATAATCCCTGTCACCTTTCACAGTTATCAATCACAGTTGAAGCCCTTCCTCACCTCTCCTCTGTCACCTGCTGCTCCGGAGCCCCCGCCCCTGCCCCCTTGTATCATTGACGGTGGTACACCGTTCGCCTGATCCTGGACTCGTGATGCTGTGGTCGAGGCACTCAGTACCTGGTGGACTGGGAGGGTTACAGTTCAGAGGAGTGGTCCTAAATCCCTGGGCAGTTCATCTTGGATCCAGCACTCATCCGGGGCTACCGTCATCGGGTATCCTCTCAGCCTGGTCCGTCTGGAGCCGGTCCTGGAGGGGAGGGTACTGACACACACACAGTCACGTGATGCGTCAAGGTCAAGGGGAATTATGCATCACGGTATATAAGTAGTATATATGTGTTGTGAATGTGGAATCCTGGTAGGTTTCTCTCTCTGTGTTTGCAGAGAGTCATCAGTGTTGGTATCTATCACCTATAATATATGACAAGGATGCCTTACAAGAACAGGAAAATCATAAACAAACAAACTAAAAACATCTAAAATAACAAAATCTAACAATAATTACTTAGTTGTGTGCATTGATTATGAACAGAATTTGCAAGTTTAAAATTTTTTGTTTCAAGAAGTGATTTAAAGGCAAAAAAAAATAGTTCCATAGTTGTGGTGCAGCTCGGCTGAAGGCTCTAAACCCCATGGTTGTCAAGCAGGCAGAAGGTATAATAAAACTGATAGAGGCAGATGATCTTAGGGAACTGTATGGAGATCTGCAGAAGATCACAGAGATATGAAGGTGCCAAAATTGAGTGTCTTAAAATTAGCAGTAAAACCTTAAAGTCAATCTGATATTTGACAGGAAGCCAGCGGAGCTGCTGGAGGACAGGGCTAGAGTGTTAAATGGAAGATGTTCTGCTAATTATACGAGCTGATGAATTTTGAACCAACAGTGGCTTGCGACTGATTTATGCTTGACTAATTTAACAGACATTTTATGCTAAAAGGCCTCCTCAATGAGCTTTTGTGACCCTGTTGTCAGTTCACTGGAGGTCCTTCCTTCAACCACTTTTGGTAGGAACTACTGCACACATGACCTGCCGTGGCCAAGCTGTCTAGCCGTCACAGTTTGATCCTTGTAGAAGCAACTCAGTTGCTTATGCTTGCCTATTTTTACTGTTTCCACCACATCAGCTTTAAGAACTGACAGTTCACTTACTGCCTAATATATCCCACCCCTTGACAGGAGCCATTGCAACAGGGTAATTAATCACTTCTCATGTCAGGTTTTAATGTTATCACTGATTGGTGAAGATTTGCGAATGTTACGGCACATTTAACATTTTGCATGTGTCTTTTTTATTTATTTTAATCAGTATATTACAATATAGTCTAAAGGACTGTCATGGATTATAAAATAAACACATATTTTTCTGCACTGCTGGAAGTTAGCATGGTTGCATAAAGAATATCTATCATTTATTTTATCTTGTGAGCTGTGAAATATTCTAATAAGAATCACTAATTGCATACAATTCTCAGGTCTCCATCTCCATGTGCTAGATGGCCATATTTAGTCTGGATGAGATAATAGTGCCTGTAGACACGGAAGTAGTGCCTTACCACCCCCCCCCAACACACACACACACATACACTCATCCTTATAAATCAGAAGAAAATGAAAACTGTCCCTCACATCACCCACCACATGTTATTTCATTTTCTTTCACGGTGGGGTTATTTCAATATATTTGCTGAAAGGAAGCTAGATTGATGCTTGAGTTTTATTAATTTAGTGATATGATTGAAATGATTACAGGCCCATTTCAAAAAGGCCTTCCCTTAGAAACAGAATGGAAGTGGGACATTGATGGAGTATAATAAAAATTTCATCTGTCACATGGCAAGAATGTGCACGGAATTTGCTTTTCTGTATATCTAAAAGTCCCGTTTAGCACTTTGGAATTATCTCTGTTGGCCCTGCTTATGTTAGTCATTAAATGAAAGCTTGCAGTTTTTATTATAATTGTCATTCTCATTAGGTTGAGCACTATGAGGGTTTAATCCAGGGGAAAGGTTTTATACACGATGCTTGTACACCTGACCTAGTCTTATACATCATGCTTGTACACCTGACCTAGTCTTTAGTTGCATGTTATCTTCAATCTTCTTGTAATAATTAAAAGGATGAAATCTCTCTCACAAAATGACACTTAAGTATGCCCAACAACTGTCATGGCTATAATTAGACTTGGGAAGGTTACTTTTAAAATGCATTCCACTACAGATTACAGAATACATGCCCCAATATATATTTTGTAACGTATTCTGTTAAGTTACTCAATGTGAGTAACGTATTTTGAATACTTTGGATTACATAATATATTGTCATGATTTTTACAACAACATGAATGTAGCAAATCACATCTGCAAATTCTTGTTTGCTTTTCTCTACTAATCGGATGTTATGCCTAAATCTCCCTGAACAGACTATACATTTACTGTAGAGGAGCAAAAAAAGACAATATATAAAATAAATTTCTCAAAAATTAAAATTATTTTTTTTATTGTCAATATTATTCTTTCACCAATAATCTCAATTTACTAAAGATCCTTCAATACGAATCAGATATTCAAACATAATGTAACAATGACAAAACGCAAAACCTTGCCACCACATATAATTTTAAACACAAGACAATATATGTTTTAATGCAACCCAGCAACAATAACTGGCTAAAAATTGCTGTAAATACAATGGTGTCTGAATTTCCAAGTTAGATATGCATTCTTGTCCAGGCACTGCTGGTTCTGTTGTGCTGGCTTTGGGTCCTTTGTGAAACTAACTTCACCAACATTAACATTAATTTCAATCTAGTACATGGTATTATATTTCATACTTACTCCAGATGATTGGACAGAGAGAACTGTCATGACATGGCATATGCTATATTATTCTCCATTGAGACTGAAGTTTCTTGCAGGTGTCACCAGATAAATCAAGGCCTGCAACCTGCAGGAAAAAGTCAAGCCAGTACCATGCAGTAGAAAAGTGACTTAAAACTGTGTCATGGTTAGAGGACAACTGACCAAATAAACACATTCCATTCCATTCCATTACTACAGGAGGCAGTCTCCCTAGAGCAACGTGGGCTTAAGGGTCTTGCTCAGGAACCCAGTAGTGGTGCTGAAGTAGGATTAGAACCCATAACCTCTTGGACTAGAGGCAAGTATACTTCCCAATGAGCTACCACCACTTTACATTAATCAAGAAAACCTATTAATTTTTTTATTTCATTGTACCACAAAGTTTAAATTCTCTTATACTTTACTGTTGGAGCTTTCTCATACTTTAAAGCGTGTCATCTTTACACATTTTTACATTTACATTTACAAATCTGCTTTGACAAAAGCTGATAACAGTATGCAGTGAAAATATTCATCAATCAACATGCAAAGGTTTCTATAAAACCAATCAACATGCTTCTCACTTATACCCTGTAAACTTAAGATTATGGTTCATCTATGGGTTAAATCAAAATAGGTTCTCACATTTGGAGCTGGCTTGCTCCCGCTCCACCCTTTGCTTCACCAAACACACCTGTAGCTCAGTCCTGGGCTACAAGAAACATCACTTAAAAGCAAAACTTAGAAATCCTAAAACCTGTCAACTGGCATTGTGAAGGATGCAGATGGTGAGTAGTCCTCAAATGAAATGTTTATATTTATTTGAATGTTTAAAATCAATACAAATGTTTAACAGAATAACAAATAGCAATAAAATGAAGCAGAAATAAATGTTGTTGATGAGCATCTTTAAGCTGTTCCAGGTATGTAGACTTAATGGGTTTCCCAGACAGTGGTTAAGACTAATCTTGGACTACTCTTAGCTTTTCAATTGAAAATCTCTATTTACAGCAGTACATAATCCTGGACTAGGCTAATCCTTTTCCAGGAAACCGACAAAAATTATTCAAATGTTTCGATTTCAGGAAATTATCCATTTGCATTCAGAGTTCAGAGGCTGCACATTTGCTACTTTTCTTTCTAGATCATTTCGATTTCGCAGCTTTAAAGTCTTTGTTGTTTGATGTCCTCTATCTGCTGTCACATCTGACAGTGGTGTTTGACATTTTCCAGATTAATTCTTTAGCTCTATTAAGCATTCACTGATGATGTCTTCAATTGTGTTCCTGCTGAATGACACTGAGAAGGCAAAGTGGTTACTACAAATATTTCTTATCATTTGTGGCTTGGCAAATAAAGAGTTTCAATTGAGATACAGGTGAATTCTCAGTTCAGCGGTGTGCATTTGACACTTTAAAAGAGGACTTTCAGACATGTTAGGCCTTGCTTTTCACCTTTCCGTTAACATGGTTAGGCGAAATATATATATATATATATATATCGTTGCTGTTGGGGCAACAATTATCTCTATTTTTCATTAATTTCAATTATTTAAAAATATTGCCTTTAAATGTTTACAGAAAAGACAAATAGTAAAGGTTTAAAATAGCTAAAAATCGTTATACTGAATGTTCTACACACATTTTTTTTTTTATATGAATAAACGATAAGCATACATGAATACCAAATATATTACCGCTTTTATGTCCCAATGTTGTAACTCCAGAAAATGTGGTATAGATGACATTTTGGTTTATTTATGTATTATAAATATTATTAGTGGTCAACCACTGAACAAGGAATGTACTGTTGTAATTCTTGTGGTCAAGAGAAACAGATTTGTATGAAAGGTATAAATTATGACATAAAGAATAATTTATATTTTTCCGATGTATAATATGGGCTTCCTATTTCCAAAAGATTTCTTAAAGATTTTAAAGAATCCATACCTTTGTCTAAAAGATAATCTTCCTTAAAAGGGACTAGCTGTTTCTTTCTGTTTTTACACACCATTTCTGCTGCAGACAGTCTTTTGAAATGATCTTGACAGTTAAGAAACAAGTTTTAAAGCAGCAGTAGTAACAAAGTCACAAGCATTCAAAGCTTCCTTTCAGAGTTAGTATTCTTTGCAGGAGCAAAGGGCTGTCACTTCAGTCTTTTCAGGCTGCACAGAGATGCTTATCTTGAACCTATAAATCAGCTGAGACATATCTAAAGACTGGATTATCGTCCTTACAACTGAATTTGTTTTCCACTGGCTGTGCCTTTCATAGATGCAGCCAAATAAAAAAAAATTATTATGAAATCATTACACTTGGTATGTGGTCCAGAAATTTTCACCTGGCTACTATACTGTTAATGAGCTCTACATCATTTTCTTTCTATTTAATGAACCTCAGGCCCTTACTCTCTTAACTGTTTGTCTCTAACCTCTAACATTTTTTCTTGACGTGGTTTGTTATGGGTTGTATCTTAGCGGGCAGTAACTTGGTAAAAAGAAGTGTAGCTGTACAGGTATTTAGTGGCAGTTAAATGCAGTAAATGTAAGAACAAACGTAGATTAAGCACTGATGCTAAATGCCACAAGCGTAATGTTCTTGGGAATGGCTCAAATACATAGAAAATGGGCCTCGATTAAAAGGTCAAAAAAGAATTAGAGCAGTGCAAGGCTCTGAACTTGCAAAGCTACAGGATGTAACCCTACAAACCTTTGACAGACTGTGACATTTTGAAGCCAGTTTATGAGCATCCCCACAAAGACATGCACTCAACATGTCGATAGTGGCACAGACAGATCGAGTTGAAAGCTTACATTCGAGCACCCATAGAGACGGACCTCATCACTATTGACCCCGCAAACAGATAATGATCAGGAGACCGATAGTTTGTGAAGAGCTACACTTCATTAGCACTGAATGTCTGCTTGACCACACGCTGAATGCATTCTTGTTCCTTTTCTTCTGTAAAGCAATGAATATTCAGCAGACATGACCTAATCACACTCTGCATTTAACCATAATTTATAGCATTCCATTATTTATCAACGGTATTTTTGTAAACCACCAAGGCTGCACAAGACAGGTCCAAGCATCGATTCCTCGAAATATGATCAAAATACTTAAGAACTCTTTCCCTAAATAAAGGGAATTTAACGCAAAAAACAAAGTTAATAGAGCTAGTTGATTCCAGTTATCATGATGAGCAGAAATCAATGAACAATAAAGGAACGTAACAGTTGGAAAACAAAAAAATGCCAAAAGGAACCAGGTCCAAAACTAAAGATAAACTGGAATCAAATGCATGAACAATAGTGAACAACCAAACAATATGGTGCGGAACATTTCTTTTTCATCATTTAATATTTAAGCTTTAATTTACATATTTTTCAGCAGCTTGTGACCATAGTTCATGCTTTACTTCAACAATTTTGATATTAATGTATTTTTATGGTTTTTGAAAATCTGGGGTTGTATTACATTTTTTGTTTTGACACTTTTGTATTACAAAATTGTCAAAACTGGGGAAATGCATTTGCAATTACACAACAGACCTCGGTAACTGTAAAGTGTATTATAGTGAAGATGGTCTATTGAAAATGGTCATTGTGTATAGGATATAGTGATAAACTTTGAATAGTCAGCCACTTTATTGCTTCACAATTAACCCTCTGGCTGTCCTTGTTTTTACTATCCTTTCAGCGTCCTCATGGCCAAAAATCAGTACTTGTCATAAGTGCAATATTTCCATTCTTTTTTTTAATTCTTCAAATACCAGTTTGTTTGCACTATGCACTTGTTAGAAAACAACTTCAAAAGTGTAAATTTACTATATTCTCAATGCTACTTGATTTCGTTGTGTTACTAATAGTACAGTCTGAGATATGTAACCAGTTAAGAACAACACTGATTATTATCTAATGTTTATTTTTTGCAGGGAAAGCAAAGTTAAAAAAAACTCACACTCAGCGTCCTCGTGGCCAAAAATGGCCACCTCCTGTTTACACTCCCAAAATGTTATAAAATGTATATATATAAAAATATGATTTCTTAAATTAACATCAGTCCTTGTCATGAAATTTAAGAATTTTAACCATTTAAATGCCAGTTAGATCACCTAATTCTAATGGTGAATTTAAAAGTATTAAAAACTGTTTTTTATTTAACCAAGTAATACATGCTACCTTATTTTTTTAAGCATTATTCGAGCTAAGGATTTTCAGTGATTTTTATGCAGTGATTTTTTTTTTAATGCAGTGACAGAAAAAGCATTGAAAACCACACTCAGCCACCCACAACCATAGTGAGGAATACGTGGTTACAGAAAGTGAGAGAGTGAGCAAGTTTTATGTGGGTGTTATGTAGACTTAGGGTGTAGAGGCTCTAATCCAGTTGAGTTTTGTCAGGTTTACAGGTTTGGATTGGCAGAGGTCTGATCCAGTGTTGATGGGTGTTGTCAGAATGACAGTAATCTTGCCCAACAGCATTGAGAGGTTCAGTCATATTTTGATGAATGTTTTGCCTCCCTTCCTAACGTACTGCCCTAGGTCAATACCTATTTTGCCTGGACAGTCCTTTGAGGAGCTATTAATGTCAGTAAAGTATTTTGTGATCTGAAGCTCTTGACTTAACATAATTTGTTGAATAAAAATTATACCATGAATAAAACTTGTATTATTATGCCTTGAATGAAAATTAGACCACATTTTAAGAGAGAATTCCAGGTTATTCCAATGGATCCACAAAAGATAGCTTACAATTGGATATTTCATGCTGTTTGTCTTGTGTTAATGCATTCACTCACGTGCACAATACCAAATGAAGAAAACCTGAGAAGAGGGAATGTATAACATACCTCGACATACCAAGAGTCTCACTTTGCCATATCAGTGATCTTTTATCACAAATGTAATGTTTATATCTTCTTAACAGAATGTTTATAAAAGGAGTTATATCATTCTTTCATGAGTTGACTTTTATTAACAAAAACTCTGTCATGAGTTGAATTACAAGATAATTTCTAAACGACTAATGTATATGCTCTTTTTCCCTGTAGCACTTGTTGCAAGTACTGAAAATATGTTTTAGGGGCATAAAGCAAATGGTGCTTACCTGTGCTTCCTTGACTCATCATGTATTAGCATCAAAGTATAGTATCATTAGGGTAATTAAGTCTAATAAAATTTAAAATTGCAGTGAACCATGAGGTATGATAACATGGTCGATGAAAGTTATAAATAAATATAAGCAGCCCGCCCACATTTATGTATCAAAAAATGAATCTTTTACCATTAACATTAATTTACCATTTTTCAAAAAGCTGCAGATCAGAAACCTTTTCTTACTTTCATGAACATGACTATCACATAGTTTATTATGTGGCACTTGTGTGGCAAACTACCAGTATTTGCTTTTTAAATAAAAGTGAATTTTGCTAAATGGCAATGTTCACGGGTCAATACATTTCATTTTGCAAAGCAGTTGTAACATTTTTTTATATATATATATTATGTGAGATTTCAAGATGCATATTTACAGCTAAAAAAGACATGGATATGTACAAAAAAGTTATAATAAAATAGCAACATGGCTCATACAATATGATTGACTAGACATATAATTACTTCTCCACGAACATATGCTCTCTCAAGCCTCATCAGTTTTGGAAGCCCACATACTTGCGAATTCACTTCAGCACTATAAGAATACAATTTAACAGATGCTTGTCATCAGAAATAAGCACTAATCAGTCAGCAGTGTGTTACTGACACAGTGGAGTATAAAATCACACATAGCTTCCAATTAAGGGACAATCACAACATTAAAAATTCACACTTAAAAATGGTACACAAGGAACACAGTGCACATTGTCTTCATGTTTTAGAGCTGATTAATGGCACAACATGAATTTTCCTATTATTTTAACTGACTAGACCCCTTAGATAGAGGGCAAATAAACAAGTTAATAAAACAATAAATAAATAAAATAAGTTATAAACAAATTTCAGACACATGCAGGGTTTCACAATGACTACTTCTGCATAGGTGTGTTTATAATGATTATTGGAATTATTTGAAATGTTTGTTTTTGATGTTAGACTTTCAGAATGAAGAATGCATGTTGGCTATGAAAAATCATTTGGCTTTTCTGAAAACATTGCTGTTGGAGCTAATCCATGTGGATCCAAATCCAAACTAGCTCAGTTTCAGGATGAGGAAAACATATTTTAAAAGATCATATGGAAGTTAGTGTAAAAATTTATTTTTGGAAAGCAAGGTAAGAATGCAAATTAAGGCCAAATGGAGACACAAGGTTTGGTTCCAACAGAAGGAGTATGCTTCTGTACATACAAAAAAGGATTTGTTGCTTTTTACAGAACCAATAACACTCATACATGCAAGCTGACCATCTTTGCATTTCATTTCATCTTAATAACATGCATTTCTGGCAAGTAAACATGGTTTCCATCACTTGCACAGATGGTTAAGGGACAATGTCAGGTTATGTTTCTGATCTTAGAATATAGAGTGTTCTGTTGAAAGTAATATCATTTCAGTAGCCTCATCCACATGGCCGTTTGAATCTTGGAAAGAGGAACACGCTCTGAACGCCATAGGTGTTGTTGTATCTGTGCTTGATTGCAATTACACTGGCATTTGTCTGACTCTGTTTAACGCCAGCCTGCAGCTGTAGATTTGTGTATTCACCTGAGGGGGTAGTACTTGTTTAGGCTACATGCTGGGATTTGCAGATTTACATTTTTCTTCAGAAATAATTTTTCCAGTGTGGGGCAGCTGGATGGCCTAGTGGTTAGGGCATTGGCGTGGGGAGTGGGGTTCAAATCCCATTGCTAGAGTCATCGCTGAGTTTCCTTTGAACAAGTTAACACCCCCCCCACACACACACCCCCCCACTGCTCCCCGGGAACCTTACTGGCACAGCTAGTGAATGGGTTAAATGTAGAGAAAATATTTCAGTGTATGTTGTACTTGTATGACTGTGCACGTGACAAATAAAATTGGTATTTGATTTATTTGTCCCAGAACAATTGAATCATGGGACATATTCCATCCTCCAGAAGATCTACTGAATGCCTTGTAAATGCAATATCGGCATTTTTATCCTGTTTGTCAGGATTTTGGCAGAAATTGACACCAAGAAAACATTGCATGCAGTGCTATTTTACATCATGTGAATGTGCAGCTGACCGAGCACCGGGGCTGAACACTCGTGTGGACACTAAGATTTGCTCCAATGAGCAGAAAAATGGTCAGGGCTCAGTCCGCACTCGCCTGGTGCCACAAACGCCCGAAATACAACTGATTCAGACGCCCATATGGATGAGACCTAATCTGAGTAAAAGAATTGCCATGGATGTTACTCTTTCCACAAAGGCAGCATTAATGAGGCAACATGACACCTAAATGCAGTTCCTGACAAAAGTCCACATAAGGACATAGGAACGTAACTTTATTTCTATTGAATCGATAAATGTATCAATTTAATTCCAAGGGCTTTCACATTAATATCTGGGTGCAAAATGAAACAGTCAAAAAAGTGTCTTGTGGTTCACAGCTTGTTAAAATCCAGAACACCTGTTTAATGGACTTGTTAAAGCCCATAACACCTGAATTATTAAGCATGACTGGGGTAAGATGAAGAAGGAGGCTTAGAAGATGAAACCAATGAATCTCAACGAACTCTGGGAGTCCTGCAAGACATTCCAGATGACTTCATCAACAAGTTATTTCAGTCATTGCCAAGACAAATAGATTCGGTCCTCCAAACTCATGGAAGTCATACATGTCATTCTTTTATTTTTTCCAAGGACCCATAACTTTATCTTCTGATGATATTGCTGCATGTTTCTAAATAATGTATATGTATAATTTCTACATTATTTTTGTAAATGACAAGACCTTTGTCCAGGCAAAATTTGACCTTTCTGTCCTAATTAAATGATACAACTAAATGAATGATGCAAAATTTTATGTTGGTATTATGAGCATAATCTAGAAGGCTTTACCTTTCTTACAAGCCATTTCTGATTCCAACTGATTAACTACAAGTTATTATTTGTTGTTCCTACAACTTGATTAAGTGACAAGACTTTGTATGTCTTTCATTATACTTGTCACGGCTCATTGCCGCAGGTAAGGAGAAGGGGGAGATGCTTCAGCAGTTTAAATGATATTTTAATAAAGAAACAAATAACACACAACACAAGACAAGACAAGGCTCGTACTCCTCAAACGAACAAACAAAAGCAAACTCTCAGGAACTCAGGG